>PVJX010003908.1:0-101539 GCA_004027295.1 Dolichotis patagonum
CAGGCAGGAACTGAGCTTCCTGGACTGTCTCTTGAGCTGGAGACAGAACCCCCTAACCCCCGACCTTCTTTACTCAGAATGAACAACTATGTGAGGTCCCAGTAATTTGTGGCCACCTCAGTCTCTTTCTCACTGGGCCACTGTCAGAACCGATTTCCTCCAATTGCTGTGACATCAGACCCCACTATCATCCTCTGTCTTTTATTCTCTGTTTCCTTCTGGAATCTTTCTAGAGCCAGAGTCATTTCCATTTCTCTTTTGAGTTTTCCAGTATATGTGCCCGAATCATATTTAATTCAACATTTTCAGGTCTCAAGCTTGCTGGGAACACTTGGTCTGTGCCGTCTTATCACTGAAGGCTGGCTATCATTTGCACAGTCCTATAAAGGTCTCTGGCAGCCGTGCTTTGTGTTTGTGCAGAGCTGATGACAAGCAACGAAACACACTTTTATTCCAGGCATCTACAGAGGGCCACCTCTGCAAGGGGCCCATGAAGTGATACAATTGTCCCAACCAGAGGTGAGGGAGCTACAGCAAAATTCACTACTTACCAAGTTGTGGAGAAAATAGCTTTTGGAGGCTCCAGTAAGCAAAGAGCATGGAATCATCAAAGACTAGCACAGATTGTGGTCCATTGGAAGCATATCATGGGTTCAAATTTTCAGATCTGTTGAAGAGGGATATGACAGGGATTTGGAATATGCCAGTGATGGCAAGTCACAGTGCTTACAGCCTGAGCTCATGGCATGATAAACTCTGTGCCATTCTTTAGTTGAAATAAGAAACTCATATTCCATTTTAAACATAGACTTCCTGTAGTTACCTGACCACACAGGCCAGTAGAATCAGGAGTAGAATGACAAGTGAAATAGGTCCTGTAAATTTGCTGCTGGGTCACAGCTTAGACAGTGGACCCGCTGCCTCCTTTGGTTCAGAAAGAGCTGAAAGAATGTGAATTTGGAAGTTATCTTTCATGCTGTCACAAGAGCAAATAATTTTTTGTGATATGGAGATAGAAAATTTGCAAGTCAATGAGTCTCTCGAAACTAGTCTTTAATCACTAGTCAGTATACAATCTTTTCTTTGTAAAACACTTGGCTTGTAGCTTAACATGCCTTTGTGTTCAATTGTGTTCCCATAGTAATAAAATCATAATAATGAGCAATAACATAAAGTAGTTTTACCATAATATCAAAGGAGTATTAATTCTAATGGCCAGTTGTTTATATTAAAGGAAAAAAAGGAAGAAAGGAAAAGATTATGTGCATGTTGGTAAACATATATAAATTTGTGTATGTATGTGTACTCTAGCTAAATAACTATATTACTAATCTCTTAGTTCATTAAAAAGAACGGTTTGTGCTGTCATTGTCTGATCACTTTTTTATTTCCTCTTTTGGATGCTTTTATTTTTTTATTTTAAAGTTAGTAAAATACAACAAAAAACACAGAACAAAGCCAATCAAGACAATGCAGTGAAACTGGTACAGAACTTCAGAGCAGGACACCGGGTTAACAGTAATAGGTGCCATAGTATATCTTATTATCTTCACCATAATTGTCCATTCAATCATGTATAGCAAAATCAGTCCAAAAACAGAACATTATAAAACCAATCAAAACAGAATATGGAATAGAGCAAAACAATTAATCAGAATAAAGCAAAATAGTGAAAAGAATATTGGCTTTCATAGAGAAAATAGAAGAAAATCTCCCATGTTCACTATATTGCATACTGTCATCCTCCCAAGAGATGCTCAGACCTCTGGCCCCAGGCCTATATAATCAACCAAACAGTACAAGCATTTAGCTGCTTTATGTACCTTAGTTGCATCAATTCCAGGTGGCCTCAAAACCATCCAGGTGCTGGGGAGGGGTGGACATTTGATTCTCTGTCCACGAGCCAGTAGGCTCATGGAAGACACTGACTTACTCTGTCCCTGGCACGTCCACGGCTCATTCCTGCTCCTTGCTTTCCTGGTCATTCCCCCAAGTTCCAACATGGCTCTGATTGATCACTTTTGCATTTAGATTTTGTTAACTGAATAACTAGTTGTGAGATAAAAAATGTGCAATATATTAACTAGTGTTAATTCTCTACTTTTTTTTTCTTTTCTGAAAGTCTGTATCATTCCTTTTTTCATGTTTTGCTATTTAAAATTAAAAAGAGGGAGAAAACAAAATACTGAAACATTTTGGTAAAGCTGCCCCCTTGAAATACCTTGTGTTATGAGAGTTCATAATACTCATTTAAATTAATCTTTGTCTTTTTGCGTTCTTCATAAAATGTTAAATGTCTCCATAGTATTAATCGTATCTTATTTCCTCTTCTTCTTCATCTTCTTCTTCTTGGTCTTCTTTTTCCTCCTCCTTCTCCTTTTTTTTCTTCTTTTTATTATTATTTTGAAGACAAAACAGTGTATGTTTCATCTGTAAACCATTCATTCACTTAACACTGTACCAGATTATAGTAAGTACAGTATTTAAAAATATTTAAATGAATGAGTTGGCGTTCAGTTTTCCTTCTTTGAAACATCTTGCCATTTATTTGTTCTTTGAATAGTGATTCACTATACCATCTCCTACCTAGTTGTTAATATTCTTTTTGTTTTCTCTCTCATATTCTTTTGTCAGCAGTGTTTCAGCTGGATGTGGAAAAATCAGACCACTTGTGTCTGATCTTTACTTACCAAAGAAGGCATATCCTTCTTTGTCCAATATTTCTAGTCTTAACAGAACTGCAAATTCACAGAGCATAAATCCCACTTTGAAACAAGGACTGGATTTAAAATAAGATTTGCTCAAGTAGAGTAAGATTCTGGATCTCAAATACAAAAGGTGAGAATTTCATGGAACTCTTCCCACTGTCTCAGAAAATAAATCTTAACTAGTCCTTGGCTATGATTTGATCCTTCTCAGAAAAAAAAGTATTTATATAAAACAAATGCACAACTTTTTTCAAAAATAGAGCAAGAGAAAGAAGAGAACTCTCTAACAGATGTAATTCCCTAGTGAATTTCATGGATTTATTTCAGAGCAAATATGATCCCAACACACTCAGAGGTCTTGAGTAGTTGAAAATTGGGAAGAAAACTTGGACAGCCTTTGTTCCTATGAGAATTCCAGTCTCAGCACAAGCTAAAAGTCTGATCTAAGGGGTAAAATATACCCCTTAAAAAGCAAACCCAATGTACTACTGACTTTATAAAGTTTTAAATATACATCGAAATCCAAACCAACGCTAAAGTGAGCTGTACAATTTGAGATTAACACAAGGACAAGCCTGTGATTGTTCTCCCACATAACTGCTCATGGTGAGCTGCACAGCATGACAGTCACTCCACTGGAGAAAACTGGCATGTCACAAGGATGACGGCTGATGGAGAGAGATGGTGAGAAGTACTTCTTCGCCACTGAGTAGAATAATAGGCCTTGTGTAAATGAGTTATAGAGGAAGCTGGCTTTGATCAGGGCCCTAAGATATCTGGTACCATACGAGAAACCTGCATGCTCTAAAGTAAATTACTTTGTCTTACTTTTCTCTTCCCAGACTCTTTCCTCCTTTTGCCAGGTGATGGTAACCCCATTCTTCCTAAGCAACAAAGCTAAAACCTAAGGATCTTTTGGGTGTTTAATATTTTACCCAACTTCTCCAAACAGTCCTTGCACTCTAAGAGTTGGCCATCTGTTATTTTCCCATTGCCTTGATTCAGGCTTTGGTTTTCTTTCATTCAGCCCTGTGTGGTTCTCATTTTCCAGGGCTCACCTCTTCCAGCGCTGGTCTGCTTTTCCCAGCCTCACCTCCTTCACTATTCCCAGGTGTCTCCCCCTTATCCTCCTGTCTTTGCCACAATGAAGCTGCTATTCCTGAGGACCATGGAGTCGAACGGGTCTGCTTTCCACACCCCAGTGCGCCTCTTGGTGCTGATGGGGCTTGGGAGAGTCATGTAATCTGTCCAATTTTCCCTTTCCTCATGGGTAAGAGAAGATAGTATCAAAAGATGGTTGTGAATACCAAATGAGATCATGCTGGCCAAAGACAGCAAGAACCTCTGGTAGAGTTAAGTAGTCTCAGTTACCATAACAGCAATGTCAGCGATTAGTGTTGGATAACCCATAAATTAGAAGATAAAGCAAGAACTTCTGTGGCTACGGGGAATCACTCTCCAAGTACACAGACAATGATGGAAGAGATACCAGACACCTGCCCTTTTATAATTATCTAAAAGTGAATACAGTAAGGAAATTTTCTAATACAATTATCAAATATCACCTTTTCCATTGATGTGACCATAAATTATCTGATTATTGATATACAAACACAACCTACACTTACAGAAATAATACCATTAATCTATTTTTTATTCCAGCAGTCCATTTCTTAAATATGTGCAGTTTCTCTGCATCTATGCCAGACTGAACTGACTGCTGGAGAACAAACAGGTCCAGTCCTCTGTATCACACAGAGGCCCCTGTCGACTTTTCCTCCTCTTACAAAGGAACCCATTGTATTGGACCAGGATCCCACCTTTCTGAACTCACTTAGCATTACTGCTGGGAATGCTCTGTTTTCCAGTGATTCCCATTGAAAGTTAGGATCTTCTACATGTGAAGACAGAGAACACACTAACCAGAGACTGAGAAAACAAAAGATCGATTATAATTTTCTTTGATAAGAGCACATTTACAGTCAAATCTTCGGATGACCTGTGTGTCATTCATGAATTAACAAAAACATTTCTGGTAGGAAAAAGAAATCAGAACTTTAGGTTGGTGCTCTAATATGAAGATCTCGAATTGAGAATCAGGACATTTGGGTTCTAATCTTCCTGCCACTGTGAAACTGTAGCTTAGGCAGCTTAATTTCTCAAGTCACTCTGCTTCTCTCTGAATCAATGAAACGTAGTGATGCTTACAAAGTTGGGAGACAAACAAGAGCTTTGTAAGTGCAGGGCACTGTCATTTCCATCATTTTCTTCCAGCTAAAAGCTGAACCTGATATATTTTTACATTTCAAGCAAGCCGATCTTCAACTGTAGTTCAATTATGCAACATAACTGCAGAGCATAGTAATTTTAAAATGTGGGCTTCACCAACAACACATTGATTACATGATTTTAAATATGCTAACAAAGAAAACTTGCAGCCAGGCCTTATCCTCTACCAATAGACCCCAATCAAAAAAAAAAAAAAAAAAAAAAACTTTCATAGGGGATTAAATTCCTTCTGTTGGAGTTCCATGATGTATATTGCTTTATTACAATTACTAGATGTCTGAACAGACAACTGTACTGCAATTCACATTCAGCTCTTAATTTCAAATAGCCAGAGTATATTTCTTTATTAATAAAGAAATGTGACTATAATGAAGTCAGTGTGGTAGTACCTGGGAAAAAGAATCAAAAAAAGCCTTTTTCTCTAACATCCACTTATTAGTCAAATTAATATTCTTATGCATAGTGAGAGGGCATCTTTAATATAAAGGAGGTCAAAGATATGAAAGAAATAAATTCAAGAGTCTTTTTGAGCGTAACTATTCTTTTCTACTGAACAGAAATTAGTGAAATGTTTTCCATTCTGAATGTGTACAGGAATCTTTAAAATCTATACTATAGATACGTAAATAAGAATTATAAATTCTTGAGAGGGCTTTTTTCATTGGGGCACAATCTATATAAATTATTTTAAATGACCAAAACCAAAATCAAAAAAATCACTGTCATTGTCTGTCCAGATTCAAATGTGCAGCTTCATGCAGGTAAATTGCCTTGATGATGTGTTCATGAACAAGCTTTCTCCCATCTATAAGAGAATAATAAACTCCCAGCAAATCGCAATCATAACAAAAGATTAAAATTCGGGCATAAAACACAAAGGAATCTGAAACTGTTACAAAATCTGTCTGCTTCACTGCATCAAAGATACCAAACTTACCAACTATTAAAACTGACGCTAACATGAACCCAGAGGCCAGACAACAACACTCGACTCCGTTTCTTTTGTCTCTTATATTACAGCTGATCAATACACACTTGCTAAAGAAACAAGTGAATCACACAGGTGGTACAGAGTTGCACGGGCTGATCTCACTGGTCTTCTGCTAGCATAAGGGCAAGTTCTTTATAAGTTGTGACAAACTTATCACCTACTTCTTGTCACCATTGCCTTGTGCCATTCATGCTCCTTCCCTTGGGAAGCTTTCCTGGACACCACAGAAAAAAACAAGGGTAGGAGTTCCCCATGGAAGCTGGTAGGATCAATTCGCCACCCTACCTCTGCTGTGATTGTCACCCAAACCTGCCTTACAATGCATACTCTATATGCAGACACACTATTTTATTCTCTTGCCACTTAGTGATACCTTGGGCTTTAGGATCGCTGATCTTTTGATTTTGCTTTTGTTTTTTCCATTTCACTTGAGCTTCAATCCCAGGCCTAAGTTGAGAATATAAAGGGATACAAGAAAAACTGTGGAGAAATAATACCTTTATGTTTCACAACAGAAGGTCACGTTTAGTTTCTGGTCTTGAGTCTCCTATTTACTTTTAGCTGTGATTCAGTAAGACAGCACCCTATGGACTTTATTTTATCCATAGCAATTCACCCTCACGTTTCCTGTCAGTGCCAGACATGACCTCAGTTTCCCTGAGACAGACTTTTACAACTTGATTCAAAATCTCCCCACTTCTCCTGATATCCTCCTTGATTCTCAAACTTGGTGATTTTTCTAAAGACCTGATTAGTCTTTTCCTTCCACTTTCAGTCACAGCAGACTGGCATCTCTTTCTTTGTTCCTTCTTCATTTAAAAACACAAATGTCTTTCAGGATACCAAGTTTCAACATCTCTGCCCTATAAATATTCCAAAGCCTTCTTGCAAAATTGTATCTCCACATGACTGACAATTTAATTATAGTGTACAACTGTCTACAAATCAGTCTGAAGTCTACTTAAAGTCTACAGTGGCTGGAAGGCGATTTCCTTGAGAGCAATTAATTATTGTGATGACCCACCCTGCTCATTCTGTGATAAAGCTTATCTTACACTGTGTGGCCCCAGGCTTTCGGATGTCTTCCTGGGTGGGAAGAGCTCCAAGTTGAGTGCAGACAGGTGTCAATCACTCACACACTATGCCCTGTGCTCAGTGCTTTTCCATTCAAGAACAATCATCAGATCAAAGGATTTGCATGATAGGAAGGAATACTCTCATTAAATTTGCAGATTGAATCAAGGTGTGTGGGAAGAGGCGAGCTATAAATATAAACGACTTTGACGGCAAGATGAGAGAAAGAAAGAGAGAGATTTGAACCCAATGATGATTAACAAAAATCTGCGTTAAGCTGTTACACCATTTTTAAAATAAATTTATAGAACATGGAGTCTAAGTCACTGCCAGAGAAAGGGTCATGTGAGAAATTTTCTGAACTTGACTATAATTGTTCTTTTTCTGGACATGTATGTTAAGATCAGATGAATGAATGGAATTTTTATATATCGGCGTCTGTTTGGACCCTTTGTTGGTGGTGACAGAAATGCAGCTCATTTGGGCAGGAAAAGGTAATTTTAGGGCCCACAGAATTAAGAAACATTTGGACTGTGCAAGCTTCAGGAATGATGCATCTGAGGACTCACAAGGGCCACTGGCAGCACGTTTTCTCCCTTTTCTCTCAGCTCTGCTTGTCTGCTTGTCCCTGGCAGGACTCACAGCACAGTCACCCAAGTACTGCAGCACCCAGAGGGCAATGATGAGCTCAGCTGGGGTCACATACCACCCCTGGGGCTCCGGACTGCTTGACAGATGGGGTATCCCATGATACGATTAAAAATTCCACTCGCCTTACATGGAAAAGAAGGATAATTCCCAAAAAGAAAGAAACTCGATAGGCCTTCCAGATACTGAATAAAAAGGCAGGGGAAGAGAAAAGTACATCTTACAAGACCACAGGAGAGGCTCTTGATGTGAACCATGTGGTCCGGAAAGGTTTTTGATAAGCACCGGGTCATCTAAGAGGTTCGTAGGATTGACCACGCATGTGAACCAAGTGGGATTTTAGGCTCAGCAACACTTATCAGTGATAGGAGAAAGGCAACTTTCGAGATGTTTGTTTTTGCATAGAAGAAACCCAACAGACTCCAAAACACTTAGGGGGAAAACTGTAAAACTATAAAAACCAAAAGAAGAAAAATTTTAAAAATCTAGTAAACACGTTGGGAAAATTTTCCCTGTGTTTTATTATAGCATAGGTGTTTACTAATTGGAATAGTTTTGTATCTCCAAGTAATTTTGTTTCAAATAGTGAGAACATTTTGGCACATTACTAAAATATTAAACAAAGATTATAGAAGTGTTAATGGCTAAATAATAGCTCATCTAAAAGATGTGCATTCTCAATTGCCAGAGGCCATTTTTCTCTTCTCTTTTTTTTCAGATCATTTTGTTTAATAGGTCATGTTTGTAGTACATCATATTTATGCACCTTGTGGGGAGTTGGGATGTATATGGAAGGGATTTTAGTTCTTTATTCGCTTTCTCTTCCCTCCCCCTTCCATTTATCTCCTGATATCCTTCCCTTTACCTTCTATGTACATGTTTGCAGTACGTTTTTTGTGTGGGGTTGGTACATGTATGTAACACACTTTAATTTTCTTCTTCATGCCATCCGCCCCCTTTCTTCCCTGTATCCACTTTTACCTTCATAGATAATAAAGTGAATATTTTAGTGAGCGCATCCCTTGCTATGCTCTTAAGGTTAAGTCTTGCTAGTGAGTTACTGAGTCAGCCTGTGAATATGTAACAATTACTGGTGGAGGTTGTGACATTTTTACTCACACATTTACTGTTACAGCAATGTGTGATATGACCTGACTTTCTCCCAACTATGGCGGGTTTTTCCAGGCATTAGATTGTGAGATTTAACAAGTAAGCATTCTTGCTGCCCCTATAACACCTACTCTTGTGATTACTTGGTAAGCACACATTAAATTTTAAAGAAAAATCTTCCACCCGATGGCTAATGTATGCTTTAAATGCTGAGTTACTAAGTCAGAAGGAGTTTGCTTTAATACAGTAAAACTCTGTTCATTTCACTATCAGCACACTTATTATTGAAAATGTAGGTAGGGATATTATTTCCCTATAAGGTCATGTTATTCCAATGAGCAATATATACCAAATTAAGGCTACATTTTCTTTCTTTTAATCCAGAAATTCTGCTTGGAGTTATAGCCAAGGAAGTACTTGATCAAGTTCACAAAAATATCGTCAATGTTTATCAATGAGATTTTAATAATATCAGAAATCTTGAGGCTATTTATTTGAAACAGATCCTGGATATTTATGCAATGGAAGGGGCGGAACCATTGTAAGCGAATGTCTTGAGTTGGAATTGTCTGCACTGAAATCTTTTTCTCTTGAAGCCCCTTGTATACATATATCCCCAGGGACTCAGATTTGTGATATTTAGAGTAGTGCTTCCGTTCATGAGCTTAATTCGATTCTTGGGAAGGTGGCTGCATTCCTGTTCCTCACCTGATGAGTTTGTGAAGGGAACCAAAATGTTGCCAAATTCTTCTGTCCAAGAGCAAAATTGTTTGCAAACAGAAGCACTGGCGAACCTAAGAATTACTGCATTTTGAGCTTTCAGTTGGATTTTATATAGAAAGAGCTTATCAAACTCTAATCATTATAATTTCTATAGTGTTTTGTTAAACTAAAAAATCAAACAATAAAAAAGGATAAAAGTGTCACATTTATATAAAGTTCAGTGTGTACATGTGTGTCTGACAGGAAAGCCAAAATGACATTAATAAACTATGCATTGTGGTAATCTCTTGGTTAGTGAATGTTGGATGATTTTTTTGCTTTTCTATTGATTTTTCTTTGCTATTTGAAATTGGTTTACAAAGTGATACTAGTTGTGTTTATTTTAACATCAAATTCTGTAACAGAATTTTCTTTAGCAAATTCTACACTTTTTACGTGATTTGCTTACAACCCTGTAGTCAGTTGGTTGCAGGATAAAAAAAGATCCACTAATTTCTAGTCCATGTGTCAATGAATGTTACCAGCTCCAGGAAGTTCCGCCATCTTGGTAGTGTGGCCTTCAGCAGTACTCACAGACTCTCAGATTCTGTTTTGCACTTTTTGTTTTAAATTTCATAAGTGAAATAACTCTGAAAGTTAACACACTTTTAAGAATGTGATAGAGTGAATCAAAAACTAATACAGTATCTGCTTGGTTATTGTTTAGTAGCTTTAGCTAAGTCTCAAAATACCAACCTTAGACTGAGTATTTATTCAGAGCTGGGAGTTGATAAATTATGGGCTTGACTTTGTCGCTAAGAACTTGCAAAGAGTTTTTTTTAAGTTTACTTAAAAAAAGAAAAGCAGATTTTCTTTGAGATCATGCAGAAACTATGACCTTGAAAGTTTATGTTTGAAAAACAAAGAGATTTATAAAGTTTTAGGTAAGTATGTGATCAAGTATCTACCATAGTTTATCACAAATTTCTGGACATTTGTTGTCATCATTCTCAAGTCTGGGTCATGAGAAGGAATCAGGGTCTCTTAGCACCAACTGAGAGTCAGAAGAAACGTGGAAGGAATGTGTGCAGACACAAGCTGTGCATCTTGCAATATAATTGCTGTTGATTGATTTATAAATTGGAATGAAGTTAGACAGAAATCCATACACCCTACCAAATCTTAGGCTCAATCTCAGCTATTTCTGAAATTCAATCCTTCCCTTGTTTTGCTACCAAAATCCTAAGAAAAATACCTCCTCTCAAGTGCCTGCACTGTCCCTGTTTGGGAATTAACAGTGTTGCCCTATTTAAACCTCAGGTTTGACAGCTGGGATAGTGTTACTCCCATTCACTAAAAGAAGAAATTCAAGGTCAGAGAGGTTAAGTGAATAGCAGGTCCACTGAGTCGACAGTAATAGGTCCCAGATCTATGCATAAGCTGTTCCTAGAGGCAGGGCTTCCCCTCCCCCACTTCCTGACATGGAGAAAGCTCGCTGCATAATTCCCTGACATAGTGAGAGATAGCTGCATAACAACAAGGTGCTATTGTGGAGCATATGAGAAAATAAAGAATTACTTCTTTCACCTGATGAGTTTGGTGAACACAGGGTGATCTTTAAAGGGCATGTCTTCAACCCTGATAATGTAACTGATTTCCTTTTTAACCAAAAAGAGGAAACATATTAAGGACTCATATATACCAAGGGGTATTTCCAGAATGTATAGTAACTTTCTCTACAAAAAGAAAACCTGTCTGAGGGTGCATTTGCTTTTTTTAAATGGTAGTCTTTAAGATATTTTGCCTGCACCATTTTTTTTAAGATATTTTGCCTGCACCATTTTTTTTCTCTGCAGACCATAGGGCATCTAGGCATGCGTGGTGGAGCATGGCTGTAATCCCAGCATTCTGGGATGCTGGGGCTGGAAGATCACAAGTTTGAGCCCAGCCTGAGCAACTCGGTGACTCAGTGAGGACTTATCCCAAATTTAAAAATGAAAAAAGGGCTGGGTGTGTAACTTAGGATAAAGCCAGCAGGATCAGAAGACTATAGAGCATCAGAGAAAGCTGAGGTTGATCACTCCCACCAGAAGTTAGGATGACAGATGACCAAGTTAAACTGTGACAGGCAGTGTCGGTCCCTTTCCTATTTCTTCCGTGAAGATGGAACTGTCATCCAGTGAGTTGGGAGCCCTGTTAACTGTGTCAGGTCTGCATAGAGGAAGGGACCTTCAGGAGGAAGGGACTTTCACAAGGCAGATAATTCATCTGAAAGCTCTAGGACACGAAAGGAGGGGAAAATGAACTCTACATGTCCACATGGGTTTTGAAAAGTAGATATTTGAAGTTGGGACAGGCTGCTGAGTGATTATATTGGGCACTGAGGTCAGTTTGCATAGCAGTCCAGATCCAGACTGATTATGGCATAACGAATCGTCCCTTCACAAGTGTCACATTTCCTGAGATCAGAGAATCTGCCAGGATTTTCCTCCTCAGTTAAACAGTTTAAAAACCACATTATTTTGAATAACATTTTGCTCAACTGGTTTTTTTGTGTCATGGAAAACAACGGAAGGCATTGCATGGGATAAGAGATAAAGGAAAGCTTTCCTCCTGTTTCTGTAAAGGTACAATTCACTGTACTCATGTCCTGCGGTCCAGTTTTGATTCACATGGACCAATTCTTTTTTATCTCCTAAGACAAATTCTGTGTTTACTGAGTAGAGCTAATCATATCTGTGTCTCTGTTATCTAATAATCCTAAAGGATCAAAGGCTTTTGTTCTCTAGATACATAATTCATTATATGCAGAGGTGATTTAAACTTAGACATTAATTTATTTCCATTTTTAACCAAATTTAAGAGCTGATTACCCATCAGCGAAGAGACTGGCATAATCAAGTCAGACAAGGGCAGGTTCCTTGGAGTCTTTCTTGGGTAGCTTTCTAATAGACTGTAACTAATTCTGAGCCTCTACCTAGCACTAGAAGCAGCATCTAATTCCCCTGCAGCTGAATTAGTGTGTGTGAAACAATCTCTTTCAGAGGTGCCAGACAGAATTTATCTCCAAAGTATCGACTCTTAATATCCTAAGTAATTGTGGAGACATTCCCTGGTGCTAAAAATTACATGCAGACTAAGTCACGACAATTCGATTGGGGTAGGTACAATTAAAACGAATTATGCAAATGCACTGATAATAATTAGAACTGGAAATGTTGATGAGTTAATCACCACGTCTATGTACTTATGATACTGAAATAAAAGAAATTTTGAAAAAAACTTAAAATTTTTAAAGGGAAAATAAACTCGAAAGCATTAGACATAATTCAGAGTTGGAGGCTGAAGAATCCTCACATGATATTTATTTATTCATAACTTTGCAAAGTAGGGGAAGAGTATAAAATTCTCTGGACAGAGTTTAGGGACTCAATAACCTGCAGGTTGAGTGAATGACAAAATATAAAACAAGTTTTGTCTCCACTAAGAGATGAATTAGGAATCCAAAGAAGTACACTACCTACTCCATAGTTAAAAATTTAAGCAAAATCTAAGGTCTGGAAATAGTGAAGTACAAAGGAGAACTGTTTCAAGGACAAGAGATGTGACATCAGTGTGAAGTCATGTTTTATCCCTCACTTTTTAAATATATGTCTCTTCCATCTGTGTCCGTTCTCCAGAAGAATCAGGAACCCAACAGCACTGGCTATGCTTAGCCCAGAATGGAGAATAAGGACAACATTAAGGCTTATGATACTACCTAGAAGTCAGCTGAATGAGTTTAACACAGGCCAAGCACAAGGCACATAGACATGAAGAGGAGGGATGGCTGCCATTGATTAAAGCAAATTATGATTCCACACTGAGTCTCAAAATGTACCAAAAAAAAAAAAAAGAACTGGGGAAATAAAGTGTACTGAACACTACTGGAAGTTACTAAAAGGCCCATTCTTCATCCTAAAATTGAGAGCAAAAGGGCAGAAATGAGCACATGTTCTGTTCTTAGAAGAATTTCACTTATGACCAACCAAAAGGAAATCAGGACATGAGCAAAGTTTTCTAAAACAGGAAAGACTGTAGGAATAGTAGAGCAGTGTATAAGCTCATGAAAAATGTTTCCAATGTCAAGTCTGATAGCACCTCAAGAGAATAGAACCAGGCTAAATTACTGACCACACTGGGGTGTTTCAGCACCACTAACATAAGGCACTCAGAATCCATGTGACTTCTGATGCTGTCTTAGTTCCTTTTCTTGTTGCTGAGCCATGATTCCTGACACCCACAAGTTAAAGGAGGAAAGGTTTATTTCAGCTAAGTTTGTAAAAGTTTCAGACCGATAGTTTGTAAAAGTAGTTGACTGGCTCCAAGGCAGTGTGGAATGGCAGAGGGGCATCGCAGAGAAGAAACAGTCCATGGCATGGCAAGCAGAAGTGAAGCAGCAAGCATCAACAGCAAATCAGCCTTCTACCTGTTCCTTTATATTCCATCAGGCTACAAAGCTATTGACTGGTTTCACCCCTACCCAAAATGGGGCTTCCATTACCCATACCCTTAATCCCAGTATCACACCTTTAATCCACATCTGCACACCCAAATCCAACCACCCTCAAATTCTCCTCCTATGAGTGCATGAAACTTTGGGGGGACATCTAGATAAAAGCTGTAACAGATGCTATCCAAAATAATGTGCCAAGGCCCACTTCAGAAGCATTTGTAGAGGAAAAAAACTCAACTACAATCAAACTTTCCTATGTAAAGTTGAGCTGAGCCACGAAGCACTATCAGATCAATGCAAAATATCAAAAGGTTTTGCAGGATAATTTTTTATGATTTATTTAAAAAGCCGATGGAATTTTCACAATCAAATAATAAAGTAAATCATACATGGTAAATTTGGGGTGCTGTTGCTGTTTACAAGAAATAAATGACATGTAGCAACCATATGTGTCAAAAATATGTGAAAAATTTTTGGATCCTGGTCCAAGCAAACTCCAGGAATATATTCTTAGATGACAGGGGAAATTTAAGACTGGATTATCAGTTGTTTACAAGCAACTATTTTTTACTTATTTTCACTAGGAACCATAACACATTGAATTACATAAGAAAAAATTTTAAGTCCACATAAAGTATTTATGACTGAGTATTTACAATTTCCCCAGAAACATCCCAGCAAAAACATGTAACCTACAGGAAAAACAGAGGAATAAATAAAACAAAGAATTGCGAAGTAACGATGGTGGTTGAGGTTTGTAAAAGATCTTTGTGCATGATATGTTCTACTTCTGATTAGAGGTTTTCAAGCTAAAAATAAAATCTAAAGTTTGTTTAGGCACACACACACACACAGATTGAGGATAGAAGATTAATAAGATGAGTTGAAGTTATCTACTCATTATAAATGTTCTCAAAAATCTTTGCACAAAACCAAAGATTGATAACTCATCTCTGAACACATGCCTAAATGTAGTAAGTGGGATGATAAAAGAGAGGCACTAGAGAGTTGTGACCTCTAGCAGAAAAATTAATGCTGATAGCTTGGGTGGTGATAGCCGAAATGTCCCTGAGTAATGAGAATCGTCAGAGAAACTTCTGTTGAGTAACTTGCAGCAATGATCTTCCTAGGCATTATCTCCTTTAGAGGTAGATTTGAAGAACAAGATACAAAAAGGCATATTCCTTGGTGATCTGTCACGTTTTCAGTGTTTTTGTTGTATTTTGATTTTCTTTTATAAAGTTCACTAAGGTAAGTTTAATAGCAAATGTAGCACTATGGTGGAAATCATGACCAGATCATGGCGTATCACTTGCATAGTCACACAGGTCATTGTGTTTATGGTTCAAGTGTCTGCTGTTCCAATCTGAGAAGTCTTAATAGATTTTGAACAGGAATTTCATTTGCATGAAGCATGGGAACCTACAAATTAGAGGGCTGGTTCTGGTTAAAATGCAGTCTATGTCATCACTGAGAGAAAGTAGATTTAATGGACTTGATTAGGCTTATGATTTATTCTCCCTAAAGAAAGATGATAGTCACTTCAGAGTCACATCATAGCACTATTCTTTTCTTTTTTTTAATTCTTAACTCTTTAGGGGACAGCTAGTTAAACACAACCTGTGGCAGTGTGTTATTACTTGGGACAATATTAACTTCATGGAAATGACACCCAAAAGGAAAATCCAATTTCAAAGCATGATTGCTATCTAGATTAAGTGTTTCTTGTTTTGAAATACAATTTTCAGACACAGGTGTGCTTACTGTTAGTTCTGAAACATTAAGCTTAATAAAAGGTGAACCTGTCCGAGCACATAGAATCATTCGGACAGTCTTTGGCATGCAAACAAATACTTTTCTGAATATAGATTTTTCTTTTCCTATTTGTAAAAGAATGTTTTCTCTAAGCAGGTGATGGCAAGATTTACAGTGCTATTATTCAATATTTGCATGATTTAATAGCAATGTCATATCAAATTAATAATGAAATATCCGTGATCCCAAATGCATAGAAATCTTGACTGAAGTCACACAGAAGGTCACTTGTCACTGTGCAGTGTGTCCTCTTGATTAGGGAAGATAAGGCTGACTGATGTTTTGTATCTGTGCTGGTGCTAACCATGGTCTAAGGACACTGAAAAAAATCTGTGGAGTCAATTACTACTCATCTTTTAAACAGATCTAAGAAACAATCTGACAGGGAAACTTTTAAGAAGAAATATTACATTGAATACTCCCACATTCTTTCAATATTAAAAACATTCTTTTAGAAGAAAGGGCTGCTTTTTCTAAAAGCTTAGTAGTATAACTCTAAGCAGGAAATCATTTTCTAGAAATTAAGCTTTTCTGAAAAAGCCACCACCATGCTCAACTGGGCAGTCATGTTGTTACTAAATATTTACTATTTTAAATAACATTTCATTATACATCCTTAAGGGTTTCTCTGTGTTTGCACACATTGTCACTGCACAAATGCCTAGACATACACTGCAAGGTTATAAAGCATTGAAATGTGCATCACAAGTTATGCCAACTTATCTTTCTGCTAAGTGTGCGTTGCGATTGGTTTCCCTCTCCGCTATCAATGCTGGGTATCCTCATGTTTACAAGTGTCCATCTAATAGGTGGAAAGTGCTAGATTTGTTTTAATTTACTTTTCTTTTAGTGACTGAAGAGTTTATCACCAATTGTTACACACCTGTGTTCAAGGGAGTCTTCTGTTTATAGCACTGTTTTATTTTTTATTGTCTCTTTTTCAGCAAACTGCAACCCTTTATTCTTCAGGAAGATTAATTAGTTGATAGAAGTGCTGCCTACAGATTCTCTGAGCCTGTCCATTCACTTTTACTTTTTGCATATTTCTCTGTTTCGTAGAGAACTTTTAATGGTTTTGTCCCTAAATCTTTTACACTTTTTATTTCATATTTGGGTTCCCTTTTTTACTTCTTAAAAGGCCTCTTTTATCACAAATTCATTTTTAAATTATATATATTTTTCTTAATATTTTATGATTGTATTTTCATACTTCAAATGAATAGAATGATACTTTTAAATATTATGTGGTTTAACTCTAATTTTACTTTTTTCCAAAATTGGAGTCAGCTCTTCCATATCAAACTGATGGAAATTTTGATCTGGTCCCTTAATGATTTTGAATATAACCTATACATCACCAGTAACTACCAGATTCGCATCTTTTAAGTAAGTCCTGTTTTCTACATAGATAATATATGAATACTGTTTTATCTTCTTTGCTGCTTGAAATCTGTAGTTATTGTCTATATGCAATTCTTTGTACCTTATCCTTCAATCACATGCAAGGCACTGTGCCATACGTTAACAGCTATGCGAATCAGCAGGTCATGTCCCCATGCTGCATAAACGGGGAAGAAACTACCGCATACATTGGTCTAATAACAATTATGTTCCAAGTTCTGTGATTGTTTCTTTGTTTTATGCATGTTCTTTTTGGGGCAACAATCCTTTCATTTCTTCCGGGAAGTCCATTCATTTGCTGTCTTGTCCTCATTTTACTGCCAATGAAGCTGAAGTTCAGAGAGGTCATTAACCTGCCACAGGCTTCAGGACTGTCAGAGAAAAAGGCAGAATTCAAACCCACATCTAAGTGAGCCTCTGGCTTTAATCTATGCTCACATGCACGGGGACACCATTAATGGCCTTGGGAAGCCAAATGTTGTGAAGACAGTTGAGGTAGTGCGACATATCAGGAGAGGCATTGTAAACAAGACAAGGAAAGGCTTCACAGAAAAGAGGGTGCCTCAGTGTTTGGAGAAAATGATCAGATCTCTTTAGAATCCTTGGCATTTTGAGCTGTACATCATGACCATGCTCCTGCTCAGGACAATTCAGCAGGGCCCAGGCAGGTCACTTAGATTAGCAGGACATCAGCCCCACCAGAGAAGTAAATAAAAATATAGATACTAGATTCACATCTCGTATGCATCTGCCTTTCAACAAGTACATCAGAGTTAGCTAGAGATTATACGAGTTCCAGAAATGTTAAAGCACTTTTTATATTAGAATGAAGAGAGAAAGACTATTACGTACATAGTTAGATAAGTGTGGCAGGAAAATAAGTTACTAAGCTCCCTCCGATGAACAATCTCAGAATATACTTAGTTATTAACTTAGACACTTTGGGGGGCGTGCATTTGAGAATAGACAGAAGCAAGATGTTAGAGAACTTTCTCCTACCTCCTGAAAACAGCCAGTGACTTGTAGCACACACATCTGCTTCGGGCAATCAGTCACCAAACCTCTGTCCACATAGTTCTTTGCTCAGATTCTGACTCTTTGCTTACCTAACTTCGCCCAAAAGGCTGCTCTGTTTTCTTCCCCACCTCCATTTTAAAGAGTGCTTATCTCTGAAAATATCATTTACTTAAATTATTCAATGACACAAATTTCCAGACAGAAGGAAATCAGCAGTGGGATGTGGAATCTTCAGTGATGGACAGCCACTTTCTCTGGAGGTCCTCCCAGTCACTTGGGCCCTGAGCACTGTGCCATGACTATCAGAAGCGGACTCATCTGAGGTCTTGCTGGTTTGGTTTGCATATTAATTTTGAACTCCATCAATATATCTCGCATATTTTTATTTTAGTTTGAGATGCTAGAGATGGAACCTAGGGCATTGCACATGCTAGGGAATCACTCTACCACTGAGCCCTCCCTCCTGCAATACAAGCAGAACAGAAAGCCAATGTGTATGTCAGCATAGGAATTAAAATTTATTTTGTTCTCTCCTTTAGTGTCTTACAATTTACATTTTCTATTCTTACCTTCTCACTTAATTGGCTCTTATGTGTCCAGATATACTTTCAAATGTTTTCTTAGAGTTTTAGACAAAAATCAAGCCTGAAGTATAATATTTATACAAAAGTCAGCAATTAACAGGTGGATGCAGTGCTTCTTATAAGAAATAGAAGGCGGCACGTTGTGTAAAGGTAATGTTCTCATTGTCTTTTAGCTACCTGTTCTTGGGGTGCATCATTAGCATGTAATAAGACAGTTTCATAGGAAAGCAAAACTGTAAGTCTGGAAAGACAGATTAGATGAAAATAATTAGGAAAGAGAAATATTTCCATTAAAGGAGAAGAGAAAATCTCTATACATATCCTTTTTTAGTCTTTTAGAATTTGACAGAGTTAAATCGAAAAATGAATCAAACATCAATAGGAGGCAAATGCTGTCTGTATGTCTTTAGGAAACATCCAATGTTTTAAGGTTCAATAATCTGATTATGAGTGTGGTAAACAGGTAATATACAGATGTGATGAGGAACTTTAATTCACACAATATTGGCTAAAAGCCTATTTCTTTAAAAACTGGGACATCTGACAGCTGTTTTCCTTATCTTACTGAAAATTTATCTTTCAAAAGATTATTGATAATGCTCATCTATTCTCCTTAGCTCCAAAGAACCCACAGGAGCCAGCATGCCAGGCAGTGCTAAGATGTCTCTGCTGTGTTCTTTGCTTCAGCCTCAGCTCTGTTTCCCATAGCTGAGCCTCGAGGAAAAACCAAATCTATTTCTGCTTTGAGAATTGAAGCTCAGGGAGAGGACACAGTAAGAGTCCTTGAACTTGGTTTTCAGCGAGTTAATTAAATATTTTATTTTATTAAATATTTTATAAAGCCACAGGTATTTAATTTAGGTTACTCTAAAGGACACTGCTTCATTTTTCCTTTAGATTTTCTTCCAGAAAGAAATTTTCAGTTTCCAAAGAGTTTAACCTATCAAGGTAATAAGGTATTTTTATTGCGGTATTCATTGTTTTCTATATAGTAAAATATTCATGAGGCTTTGACAACAAAGTAACAGTTATTATTTTTCTTTCACATTTGCAGTCATTTAATGTTCCTAAGGACTGTTCAACCTCTCTTCGTGCACATAAACCTTTCTATTAGTAGACTGTGCCTTTGACATTTGATTAACTTTTGGTCATTACTAATAAACATGAAATAATTTTGAAAAAAACATTCTGCTCAATGTAAGGACAGTAATCCATTTAAAATCCTCCTGTTTCTGCAGCCTGTTTGTCTAGATTATTCAAAGGCATAAAAATTCCATGAGACAATTCCTCCACATGTAATTTTTTAAACTTTAGATATTCAGAATAAAACAGGAAATTGCTGATGACTTAATGATCTCTACAAGGACTGCCCATAGTCTGCCACTTGTGGGAGGAAATATTAAATTTATCTTCTGTCAAAATCCATTTGGGTCTATAAATATGCCTATCACTCATTTAAAGTTATTTCCAGATCTAAGATGACACAAAGAGTCTATTAGATCAGACTCACAAGTGCCAGAGATCCTGCCAACCATTTAACTTTATCATTTGAAGGCTGCTGATGAAGACAAAGGCAGTGTTCAGAAACATCTGGGATGATTAGTGACCCAAATCCTTCTCTGTCACACAAAGATGTGGTCTGGTCCCAATTTAAAGTCTGAAGTCTCTGACTGACAAATTCAAGACATTATTTCCTCAAGGGAGTGATTTTGGTATTAAATAACTCTCTTTGATACCTTGGTAATTATATAGCTGATCTAACCCTTCCTTTCTAATGGGTCCTTTCCTACAAACCCGTTAAGCTCATCATTTGTTTGCTATAAATAACCTAGAAAGGTGAGACATAGTCTGTAAAAAGGATTCTCATTATTCATCTGCAAATAAATAGCAACAGGAAGTCTGATTAACATGTTTATTAGGAGCATTCTCTGCTGGGTCATCTCTTCCTCTCTCCCTCTCTCTATCTCCTCCACTCTAATCCCATCTTAATCACTTTCCTGGTCATTGGGACAAATATCTCACACCAAAAATTTAAAAGAAGAGTGTTTATTTTGGTTCATGATTTAAAGCCCATGGTGAGCTAGCTTCAAGGCAAAAATTGTGTGGTAGAGGGCCCTGGTTCAGGGAAAAGCTGTTCACAGCAGTCAGGAAACAGAGAGAGAAAGGAGGAGGAGGAGCACCCACAGTGCCTTGGCACCCCTTTGTTTGGTCCTCCTGTCCCTCTTGCTGAAAGTCCTCATCACTTCTAGTACTATACATGTCTAATTTGGCCCCAACACTGAAATCTAATAGTGTGCCAACATATATAATTTCATTCTTTGTAGGCATTTCTAATGCTTCCTGGTTTTATGTGTACCTTCCAATCTAAATCCCAATACTAACATGGCACCCTCTTATTTTCTGCTGAAAGACAAAAGGGCACCAAAGTCAGAAAGTTATTTTAACCTTAAAAATGAACACAAAAATGTCTACAGATATTCAAACGATTGCATGTAGAAAAATGTTGATAGACTAATATAAGATTTTTGTACCTTTATAAAGTGTCATTAAAACTTACTGAGAAAGGTTATTAGTAAAATACACTGAAGATTCTAGAAACTAAAGCTCCTGAGTTATACAGAACAGAGACCATAAATAAATCACACCATTGTGATGGGGTGTTGTAGGATTAATTCTTAAGTTTAGAAATTTAGTAAGTTGTCCCTTCTCTGCTCAGCCCTAACTAAAAAGCTAAAGGTTTAAACAGAGTAAATGCAGTACCCAGAACCATATGGCTTTGTTTATTTCAAGTGAATCAGAACACTAAAGACTTAGACATGTAACTATAAACACAAGGCTGTATTCTGTGGTTTTGTCTAGCAGTATGTATCCAATAGCTTCATGATACACTAACCCTGATTGAATTTAGTCATCCCTACAGAGCCTGCCCCTTGGTACCATAGTGATTTAAATACTCTAGTTTCACATAGTATAAGAACAGTTTTATAGAAATGCATATTAACTTATGTCATACCTCTGGCGAATGTACTTTATTTACACGCTCTGAGTTTCCATAAAATGGAGCATTTGGCCACAGTAAATGTCATTACTCCCAGTAGTTCAGAAGAGTCATGTGTTTACCTAAAGCTTACAGAGTGCAAGTGAGCTCCCTGAGAAAGTGCTTCAGGTTCTGTTCCCCCTGCACTTCTCCCGTTTACACAGTGCCTGCATGGAAGATACTCAGTGATTACATGATTAATGGATGGATGGATGGATGGATGGATGCAGAGATGGATGGATGGTTGGATGGATGGATGGATGGATACATGGATGGATGGATGGTTGGATGGATGGATGGATGAAAACAAATAAACGTATCAAAGAATCACCAGGCAAGAAAGTATTACTTGGCTGCTTTTTCACTTTCTTAAGTCTTTATAAAAAATAATTTCAAAACTTTCAAATTATTGAGAGACAATCACAAAAATCACCAAATAGAATTTTGAAGTGAAAAAAATAGCATTTCAAGAAAGGGACACAGGGATATGTCACTATGCATCCAATTGTCAGCAGAATGAGGGACAAATGGAATTTTATACATTGATGTCTGTTGTTTAAAATACTGCAGACACATCAGTAGTTTGTGATTTCTTACAAAGGAAGCCAAACAATTAACATATGATCCATCAATTCCACTTACCCTAGTGAAATAGATTTGTATCCACATAATAACTTTCATAATTAAAAATATCTGCAAATTAGAAACAACTCAAATGTCTAATCCAAATCAATAGGCAACAGATTAGACAAATTATGGTTTATCTATACAATAAAATACTGTTCAATCAAAGAGAACAGGGCTTTGATTGAAACTTCTGAAACCATGACCTAAAATAGATCCTTACTGTTCGTAATTTGATTATCTAAAATATGTTGTCACAGCGATGGAAAGTTAACCCAATATTTTACAAGCATTATCATGTTCAATCCTCCAAACATCCCCGTAGGATGCACTGAGGAGACTGGGAAAGTACAGAAAAAGAGGGGTGAGACAGGCTCTGCAGTGTTTCCAGTACCCAGACAGGTGAGATTTCCCAGTGGGAGAGGCCAAGCGTCTTCATGCAAGAAATGGTTGGTGTCCCCTTTGGAGGAGCAAAACCTGAGCCACTGATACAATTACATCACTTTTTCACGAGAAGTTTTAAGAAGTTCTGAAGACAGAAAGTGAAGGGAAGTGAAGAAAAGGTGATTATATTTTGTCCCTGAGATCTGTACATTGAAACGAAATGAAAAGTCCATAGGAAGCATGGAGCATCTAGAGCCCGCCCCCCAGTCCCAGCAGCTCATTACCTGGGGAACCTCAGCTTCTCCAGGGGAAAAAAACAGCATTTCCACACTTCAGAGGTCACCCTCAGTGGTAATAATTCCTTTGAGAAGCCAGAGGAGCCATGTTCTGCTGGTACGCAATGCCCACCTCAAAGAAACTAGATGAGAAAGAAAGAAATCAGGTCCTGAAATGGAAATTAGTAAGCGGAGAAGAACGTTATGGTTGAACAAAGCTTATTAAAATGCATCATTTGAAGGCAAACTTTTAAATAGTAGCATTTTCATATCCCATAGGTAAAACCCTTTAAAGGCTACGTTAGTGCTAGGTATATAGCTGAGTAACAAATGGTGCAAATCAAAGAAATACTTCATATGTTCTATGATTTTCTGAACTTTTGTCACTAAAATGAGTATTTTTTATTACACATCATTTTTAAAATAGCATTTATTTGAAGGTGATTAGTTCAGTGCCACTTTGGATACGTTAATGCAGGCTTCCTTGGCTGTTGAAGTCCATGCTGAGATGTCTGCTGTAACGCTAATGGATTTTCCTTTATATGGGATCTGTTGCTTTTCAGTGACAGCTTTTAAGATTTTGTGGTTTTGGTGGATATCTGAAATTTTGAGCAGATAAGTTGTGGTGAGCTTCTGTTTTCATTATGATTAGTGTTCCCTAACCCACGCTGACCTGTAAGTTGTATTCTTTCTCCCTACGTCTTATTTGGAAAATTTTCCGTTACAATTTCTATAAACAGATTTTTCTCTTCTGTGTGTGCCGTCCTCTGGTTTCTAATTCCAATTCGGCATAAGTTGATCTTCTTAGAATCATCTAGTAGCTGTTGGATGAATTTTCTCATTCTTTTATCATTTTCAAGACTTCTATGAATAATTCATTGCAATTTACCATTTTGTTCTCCATTTCTGAAGTACTTCACATTGATCATTTATTCAGTTTATAAACTCTGTATAATATTTCTTTTAGTTCCAGAATTTCTGTCTGATATCTTTTTGTGGAATCTGTGTTTTTGGTTAACTTGTCATTCATGTTTGAACAATTTTAGTCAGTTCTTCCAACTTTGAATTTGTTTGTCCCACATTCATATTGGTCATTTTGTAAGAAAATTACCTAAACTTTTGGGTCATGTCCTCTCTGAACTTGGCAAATTTATTGATCTCTCCTTGCATCAATTCATTAAGCTCAACTCCCAGGTATGTGCTTTTCTTTACATCAGTGCTCCCTGCATGTTTTGCCATCACGGCCCCTGCATGTGTCTTGGGAGAGTTGTGAGAGCTTGGGGCCCTTTGATTCCCTGTTTTCCCATATTCCTGTGTGTGTGTGTGTGTGTGTGTGTGTGTGTGTGTGTGTGTGCATATATGTTGGTTTCTTTCTTTCTTTCTTTCTTTCTTTCTTTCTTTTTCTTGGTGCTGAGAGTTGAGGCCCAGTAGAATGAGGAGACAGATAGTAGATGATACAAAAACCTTTTTAATTAAATACTGCCTATCTGTGAAATGTTTTCAGCTTTATTTGTCCAGATATAGTGTTCCCCCTCTGAGCTATTTAATTCAAACAGTTTGAACCCCATCAGTGTGTTCTGAGGAGTGAGTTGCTACCAGTTAGAACAACATCTGGAAATTTGATCACACATCATGAACCTATGTTGAATCTTGCATTTATACATTCCCCCTTCATCAATACCCTTTACAGCTTTTACTCCATTGTTAGTCTTCAATGTGAAAGAAGAAGGGAGAGAAGATATGAACTATTAGGTAAATAAGAAGTATAATTACATAGAGGAAATAATACTAGGTAAATGGGAGGTTGGTGGGAGATAGGAAAAATAAGTAAAAAATTAGAGGGGGATCAAATCACGTTGGATTCTTTCATGGCTGTAGTAAAGGGTTAGTGTGGACGGTTTTAAGAAGATATGGCATGGGCAAGGGTAGGTTATAAGAGAAGGGAGGTGAAATTTGGAATTGAGTAGAGCTACCAGGTTGTCAGAACCTGCTGATATATTTATGCACCTAAAAAGTGAAGAAGAGACAAGGGAAGAAAGTTTGCTCTTAGGTAAACTAAAGAGCAAAAAAGAATACAAAGAAAGTATATTTAACACGGGAAAACATAGGAGAGCAGAGTATCAGGAAAATACTTGAAAAGAAGAATTTTAAAAATGGGAGAAACAAGTAAAAAATAAGCAAACCGTATTTCTACTGTTGTAGAGTTGTGGAAATGAAACAGGGAGCCCGTACAAAGAGAAAATGTGCAACTCAGTCACAGCAAAAAATAACTAAGCCAGTGGGAACCCAGATCAAACCCTGCAATAGAGGACAGGTGTGCAGTTCCCACATCACCATGTGCCGTGCAGCCTGAGGTCCACACAGTTCCCTTCTCGTCTTAGTTGCATTGAAGGGTGGGGGGATGGCTCTTGGTGGACACGTGTGCACTCCAGGCGGGGACCCATGGTGCCCCTTGCTTGTTTGCTCTCTCTCTGCCCAGTTGCGTCTGTGTGTTGGGGGCAGGGGTCATCCTTATGTTTTCTCCAATGGCAGAGGGGGTGAGAGGGAGAAGGGGTGGTATATGCAGAATCTGCCCCAAGAGTCCACCCCTTGCGTGCGCATTCATATCCTCAAGTTCTTTGAAATGCTTTTATGACCGCTGCTCCCTAGACCGACAGGGTCCAGGGTGGTGCAGTCAGAGAGATGCAGACCAGCCCCGGCAGCACCACTTTCCCCATTCAACAATCCAGGTATTCTGATCAATCTCTATGTATTGCCTTTCTGCTTAATTTTCTGTTTTCAGGTGTGTCTTGGCCACTTCAGAATACCTGTGTTTTCAGTGAATCTTGTCTGCATGCAATTCCTCCTCTCATCAACTGCACTGCTATTCTTAAACTTCTTAAATGAATACTTTTGGAAATGAAACTAGAATTTCTCTGGTGAAAAATTAATTACCACATGTGTTGGAAGTTTTTAAATAATTCTTTTAATAGATTTCATCAATGAAACCTAACTGGTAAATAGTACAATAAAATCAAGTAACGTGTACTCAGAAAAAAAAATAATAAACATTGCCATTTATTTTTTCAAATAGCTTTTCCAAAAGTTATTTTTTTAAAGAACTGTCTTCTTGTCAACATATGCTATGTTTCCTATAAGCAGAAAGATGGTCTAGCATTATCTGAGACCTAAACACTAGCACAATGTCTGAAATAATAATATTCCCAAAAGAACTCAATGTAAATATAATTTTTCTTCTGTTTGATTATTTTGAATGGTATCCACACTTCATATGAGTTAAAGCAAAATGTTTGATTATCCAAAAAAAAAGCCAATATTTGGGACAGTGTTATTCACAATGGAGCTAGAACAGAGATAAGGTAATATTTCAATGGGGCACCTTGGTAGAAAGGTACTTCTTTGCTATATACAGGAAGAGCAGCTGAGAGTGTGCCATGGATTTGAAACGTCTGTTAGTGATCACTTTTCATGTTCAATGTGAAGACGGCATATGTGACCATCCATAAAGAACATGCTTTGGCTTTCATGACATTTTATATCTTTTTTTTTTGTACAATTCAACTTGGGAAGCATTGAAAACACTAGAAGGAAATCTAATATTGAGAAAATCTGAGTGGTGGAAGCTTCTGGATCACACGGCATCCTCTGGCAATGGTCACCACCCAAAGCACATGTTTTGGGGCAGATCTGACTCTCTCAAGTGTGACCTTTACTAAATATCTTACATTCACTGAGTTCAGTGCTATTAAAGAAAGCTGGAGAATGTCTGGAAACCTAGCAACAGGCATAAAGTTTAGAATGGACAGAGTAGTGAGTTTAGTCACTTGAGACACGGTTTTTCAATACCCACAGTTTAAATGAGGAAAGGTACATTTTGGCTCAAGGTTTTTATAAAAATCAGTCTGTAGTTAGCTGGCTCTGAGGCAGGAAGAACATGCTAGAATGGTCTGAAGGAGGAAACCTGCTCATCATATGGAGACCAGGAAGCAGAGAGAGAAGAGAGGAGCCAGGTCACACCCCCAGTGACCCACTTCTAACAAGTCCCCACCTTATAACGCACACTTAGCTACTGAGTTCGTTATTAAAAATAATCCATTGATGAATTTGTCACTCCATGAACCAATCACCTTACAGTCACCTCACAAAAACCCCGCCTCTGAGCACAAGCATTTGGGGCAACCAAGCACTAACTTAACAAGACCGCAATTTCTTATTGTATTGGAAATGAGTCTAGAAGAGATTCAAAGGGATAGAAAAAACACTAACATACACAGCACAGGGAGATTATGCAGGGAGGGAATGTGCTTATTTGTGAGGCATTAACATTAACTCACAGCAAGCAATGCAGGAACCAGGACAGTACTAACCTCAACCTGCATCGCACTTAGGAGCACTGAATTGAGTTATTCTGAGGTTCTGCCGGGTAGGCGGGATGCTGCTTGTGGCAGAATGTGGCAGTCTCCAGCCGGGCAGGTGTTAGGTCCTAGGAGTTCTTAGTGAGGATCCCGTCTGTGAGCAGCATTCGGCAAGCTCAGGTAAGCCTGTCTCCCGAGATAAAGGCCCTTCACACTAGCCTGAGTCCAAGCAAGGCACTAGCAAAAGTCAAGCTGGAACCAGTGTCTCTGTAGAAATTAGTGAAACACAGGTCATAGAACAAAAAAGTAGAAGAAAATTAGGCGTTTTGAGCTTGAACCATTTAAAGTAGTAAGTTGGCGAAACAGCCATTAAGCCTATGTCAAAGCAGACATGACATAAGTGGGGCTGTGGCATGGAAGACAAGGTCAAGCATGGCTACCAGGCAGGAGTGTGATGATCAGGACTGGCTCAGGTCTACGGTTAGGGAGGAGGGAGCATCTGGCAGGAGAATTCCCTGCCCTACTAGACTTGGCATAGGGACCAGAGGAGAATTGCTGCACAATTTCTTCCTGTTACACGTCCAAGTGAGACCAGATGGTAGAATCCACCCTTTGTATCCTACACGGACCATGAACTTTTCTTTTTCTTCTCCTGTTCACTAGGAGTCTTTACTGCCCAGAACTCCCTTCCCTCAGGGCGTGGTCTTCATGGCAAACTTCAGACTTGTAAAATGGTAGCTGTTCTGAGAAGTCTCCTCTGCTGTCGCAGAAAGGAGACGAATGTTGACCTCACTCTAGACACAGCGGCCGTGTGACTGAGTTTACTCTCAGCCAACCTTACTTACTCACATAGGAAAAAATGATTTTAAAAAAAGAGAAAGAAAGAAAAATATAGCTGAAATCCCTCCAGTGACGTGAAATTCTGTCTGGGAAACAGAAAGATTGAAAGGCAGAGAAAGAATTAATATTTTTTGTTGTTTTTTGTTTTTTTCTCACTGAAGGTTGTGACTTTGAAAAACGAAGTAGAATATTTGGAACATAACAGCTGAACCACCCAATTGGATGAATTGTTAGCAGCGTTGGGTACCTGAGAACACCTAAGAGCCCCTCAGGACAAACAGAAGTGGCTTCAGGGACAGCCACCCTGGAATGATGAGAGGGCTTTGTGCTGACATGAGAGGAATTGGAGAGAAGAGAATAGATAAAAAAAGAAAGCTCATGGCTACAGAAGAGCAATAGCAGAGGCCACACACCATTGTGTCAAGAAGAAATAACTTAGAAAATGACTTAGAAATAATTCTTGGTCTCACGTGTAGATGTAAGATGGCAGGGAGCAGGAAACGTAAAGAAAAATGTTTTGAAACACATGCATTATTTCAGAAAGAGCTTTTAAAGCAGAAATATACACAAAAGTTATAATTATAAGCTTCTTAATCTAACAAATAATTGTGTCCTCAAGTGGTTCATAAGGATACAAATGTATATGTATCTACCAAGCAACTTGAAATATGGAAAAGAGTTATAAATTCCAAGATAGCCTTTTAGTAGGTGGCTGTATGCCAGTATACACACAGACACATGCACACGCACACACACACACACACACGCCTATTTTAATCACAATAAAGATACAAATTTTTCTTCCTACATTTTCATTTAACATTATGGAAATAACTTCCTCATGCCAATAAATGTTCCTTGAAAATACATTTTGATATAAATAAAATATTTTTATCATATAAACAGGTCACAATATATTTAAACCTTCCTCTATTTTTGAACATTTCAAATTTTTCCATTTTCCATTTTTAGAAATAAATTGCCTGCACCTATGTAACAAATTTTTGCATTTCCATCTTAAAATATATCCTATCCAGAGAAAGGGAAAAGGCATGGAAAATATTTAACATTTTAATGTATTCTTACTATAATAGTAATAAAGGTAAGGTAAAGAGAATTCTGGAAATATAAAAATATAGTAAAAATATAAACTTTTCCAGTTAGTTGCAGTAAAGAATTGTTCACACATGTATTTTAATTCCGTGTTGACATTTTCATTTTCTGAAATCCTTCTTGCTCTGAGCCATCCCTCTACCTCTTTCTCCTTTTCCCATCTCACCCTGCTCTTTTGCTCTCTAACTGTTTCTGCTCCTTGGACATCTGTGCTCTTCCTTCATGTTCTTGGCCATCTCTTTGGGAAGGGTAACTTCAGCTGGAAGTGCTCTTTCCTGGGTTCCGAAGCACTTTTTCCTATGACCAAGACCCCCGAGACCATGAAGGTTCGGAGCTTGGCTTCTCCACAGCTGCGGGGGGAATCCAGGCCCCACTGGTCTGTGCAGTGTGATCCTGGCCCATTATTCAGAGTCTCTCTGTGCCTTGGTTTGCTTGGGAGCAAGTTGGAGATAATGACTCTAGACAATTCCCAGAGGCAGTGAGATTAAATGAATTAGAACATGTAAATGACTCAGTACACACTCAGGAGATGTTAGTTCTTAATATGCTCACCATGTATTGGCTTTTTTCTTTTTGTCTTTAATAAAGGGGAAATTGTTTAAAAATTACTTACTCTCAGCATGTGTGTGAGAGAAACTATAAGCAGGAGTCAGATCCTGGCTGAGGTCAAGTGGATGGGCAGCATTACTACCTCACTTCCTAATTCCGAGTCACCCCAAGTGACTGTCACACTGAGATGAACCATCTCACTATTTCCTTTATGTCTTTGAGTCACAGAATGTCCACAGGTAGCAGAACAGTATACTATCTGTGTGACACCATTTGTATCATTTCTCTGCCTACCAGTTTATTACAAAGCCACAATACCGCCCTATCCACTCCTCTCTCCTTCCTGCAGACCAGGACAAGCCTGGTTAGATGAATGGGAAGCTGAGAGTATAGAGAATGATACTACAGATTCAAGGTGATAAAGACGGATACTATTTGCATTGCTGCTTCTTAGTTTCCTGCATTTTCCAAATTACTTGCAGAACAGATTGAGACAGTGTTAATAAAGGCATCAAACAGGAAATAATGAGTTTTTTTAAAAAAAAAAAAACCTTTGCAATGGTATCAAAAAAGAGAAGTAGTACTGCATAATCTAAAACATATGCTAGCTCTCTAGGGAAAGAAAGTATATAACTAACGAGTGATGTTAAAGGAGATCTAAATAAATGTGGAGAGGTGAAACATATTCATGGACTAGAATATTGAATATTTTAACGATGTCAATCTTTCAGAATTGGCCTGTAGAGTAAATAAAATACTAATTTACATCCCAAAAGGCTTTTCTTTGGTGAAAATACGTAAGCTGATTTTAACGTGTAGGGGTAAGGTGATTCTAACGTGCACAGGGAAGTAAGTGCTGAAATTAGTAACACTTTCTAAACAAAGAGCTTGGAAGGCATTCCTCTACCAGACATAAAGAAATGTTTATTAGAAAAGTGTGATTTTGGCATGAGAATAGACAAATCAAAAATGCAATAGAATAGAGAACTCAAAAATCAGCACAAGCATTTATCAATGATAGGTTTATGGTCAAAATAATGATAAAAAGAGAGTATAATAAAAAGACTGATTTTAATTCATGTGCAAGGAGTATTAAGTATAAATGGAATCATAATGCTACATCATATTAATTTCTAGCCAATCACAGACCTAGATGTGGAAAATGAGACTACATTGCCAATATAGGAAATATCTTAATAATCACTGATAACCTTGGGTTAAATATGTTGTTACACATTTAAAAAATCCAAATTATAAAGAAAAGAATCTCTGAAATTCTGTGCATGACAAGACACCATAAAGTAGAACACAAAGCCAGAGGATTAAACATTTTATCAATGCATAGGATTGTGACAAAGAGCTATGCTTGATTTAGGAAAAACATTGCTAAGGTGGGAAGGCCAGAGTTAAAAGAACACTGCACCCTTCTATTGCTGTAAGCTGGTAAGTTGGCTTTATGTCTGCCTGGAATCCCATGTGGAAGACACACAGCACGAAACATAATAGAAATTTTGTTCACATTCTGACATTGCATACACTGCCATTTCTGCTTTTCAATTCTGTCATTCGTTTTCAGTTTACTTTGTATCTTTATGTGTATTTTAGGGAAAATTTCTAGCCCATGCTTTCAACCAAATCCCACTTAAGTCTTTTCTCATATTCTAAAATGTTTTTTGTTTTTATTGTAAGGAGCTTTAGTACTGGCATGAATTTATGATTTAGATGTGGTTTCTGTTTTCTTATATTCTCTGACAATTATAATAGTTTTCCGTGCTCTAAGGTAGTTTTATAAAATACTTCTAATGCATACCTTCAATCTGTTTACCTTGTGCTCTAATTCATCCTTCTTCCATCATAAGGCATTACAGATTCACTTTTTAAAAAGACATAATAATAATTATCAGTGGAGACATTTTAGATGGAATTTAAGAGCTGCAAATTTATATCTTTAGAAAAATGTTTCGAAGTGAGAAAAATAAGTCAAGGTATATAAGTAGCTTTATGCTTTTAAAATGTATTATGACACTTTTCTAGCTACCAAAATATATGAAAGTACTAATGACCTTGAAATTTCAGGGGCAGAAAAGAAATGTGACATCTTAATTATCATTCAGATTTCATATTATGGAACTCTGGCCTACATGTCCCAAACTAGAGGTGATTTTTTTGTTAAGAATATACAAAAAAAATTGAGGGGTTTGTCTTCCCCTTTGGTTTTCTCTTTCTCAAGTCATAGAGTTGCACAACCACACAGCCCAAGCATCTGTGTTGACCACTACCTTAATCTAATTTAGCAAGTGATTTTGCCTCCTTTACATCCAGACATCTCTAACTCCATCTCCTTCTATCTTCCTGAAGTCATACCTCTCACGTGCACAGATGTGACAGTAACCTAACTGCGTCTACATTTGCTGATCTTCTTTGCATTGTCTTGGAGATACCTCCTCCCCTGTGGGGAGTCAGGCTGCCCTACAAGCTGAAGCTCCAATGCTAGCACTCTGCCCACGGAGTAGAAATGATCTTTCGATATCACTCAGGACTTTCACACTTGATGCAACAGCACCGCCAGTGTCATATCCACATCTCCTTGACCTGTGGCCACACAACTCAAGCCAAGATTCCTCCAAATATTTTAATTAGACCATGTTCTACCACGTGTGAGCTTGTGCCTTACCTTCACCTGATTTTCTGCATTATGGAGAATTATGAGATATGTTCAAAAGCCATAATGAATATTTAATCTTTTAAAATGTTATTACAGTAAAAGACACATGACCATTGATTTTCCTCTAAGTGTGTTCATATGAGCACACTTATTCCATCATTCTTTCACTTATTTGGGAGCAGTTCTAGGCGTCCTCCTTGGTGAGTGTCAAGGCTGCCTCAACGTCCTGAATCAATTCAGCAGGTTTCCCTTTCATGATTATTTTGATTTGGGGAAGAACCAGAAGTCACATAGTCCTGCTGCAGTGAATAAGGTGGATGAGAACGCAACACAAAGTTTTCATTTCACAGAAGTGGTCATAAAATCTTTTGGATCAATTCAGTGGAAGCAGCCACAAAACAACAATCACAGACAGAACATCTAGAACTGCTTCAGAAAGTGACCAGAGTGATAGGATAAATATGGTTGACACAAGAGAGAATATATTGAGGGGGATTAAGGGCAATGTATCTTGTATTGTAATCACTTTTATTTTTATATAAACATTCATCATAATTACAGTTGTCAACCACACAGCATGTCATTTAATGTGTATGAACGCCCGCACCCCTTGTCCCATTGCCACGCCTAACACAAGAACAAGTGTACATGGGAACTGTTCACCAAGGGACTGCAGAATGGAATGGATGTGAACTCACCTGGGTGAATGAAAGAAAAGCTCTTTCTCCAATGTTGGATGACCTGCATTTTAAGGATGAAAGAGTGTGAGCAGTTGCAGTGACCTATCCGGGACAAGAGTCCATCTGAGGCTTCATAGGAACGAAGGCTAGAAATCATGCTTCTCACAAACACGGTAGCACGAATCGGTCCATTAGAGCTAACACGTTAGAAAAGGGACGTGGAGTTGATAAATTTTCTATACCTAGTCTGAAATACAATGTGCAGAGCATCAGATTCTGCTGTCTTGATCTCCACACATAAGGAGAATTGGGCTGATTCACAGACTTGCACTGTTCCCACATAGCTTTGAGCTCTCATCTGTCACCTGGACTGTGGCCGGGCCTATGTACCAGTCTCTCTCTTCTTCCATGTCCCTCTGATCTGTTTTCAACACTCCAGCAAGACTGTCCTATTGGAGTATAAGCCAGGTATTGTCCTTCTACTTCCCAGTCTAAGCATCTTAGTAGCTTGTAATGACACTTGGAGTTTTAAAATATATTCTTCAAGACCAGCCAAAACTGAATTATATGGTTCCTGACATCTCTTGAACTTCGGCTCCGAGGAGCCTGCCCTTTGTTCTCTCCGTTCCTGTTATACGACCTCCTTGCCACTCCTGGACATCAATCATCCTACAGGAGATTTGAGACTGGTTTTTTCTGCTTGGACATCTTCCTCTCAGACACGTGCATGATGGCTTCTCTTCTTCCATCATCTCTTTAAATGTCAGCTTCCCAACCCCAATATTTAGTAGTCCCCTTTCTGTTTTATTTTGGTCTCATGATAATTCATGTTCTCCAGTTTTGTATATTTTACTCTTATACATTGTCTATCTCCTTAATGGAGTCTAACTTCCATATGGAAATTGACTCTGGCTGATTATTTTTTTACTTATTTATGATTTTCTAAAACCCAGCACAGTGTCTGATGAAGAGCAGACAATCGCAAAGTCAACTGGGAACAAATAGAAAAGAATTTTCCTTTTGATCCAATATTTTACAAATAGAATGGGATAGAAATAAACTGATGTAACTTAAATTTTTAAAAATACAGCTTTAATATAGTGAGGGGTACTTTGATGTATATTAATGGCAATGCGTCTTTTATTGTAACAAATATTTTTATTTAAAAATAAACATACAGCTTGAAAAAGTTGAAGCAGTAGTATTTTGTGGTGGAAAGTGATAAGGATTAAATGCTTATGTTCCCTACAAAATTCCTATCTTGAAGCCCAGCACTTAATGTACTATATTTGGGCATATGGCCTTTGTGGAGATAATTATGATCAAATGAGGTCATAAGGGTAGAACACTGACCCAAAGGGATTAGTGCCCTCATAAATGATACCAGGGAACCTACTCACTTATCTGTCATGGGGGTACCCAGTGAGAGCATTGCCATCTTCAAGTACCAGAACCCTCACCTGAAACTTCAATCTTAAATTTCTCAACCCCCAGATCTGTAAGAAATAATTTTTTGTTATTAAAACCACCTAAGCTGTAGTGTTTTGTTATGACAGATAGAACAAACTAATATATAAATGTACTTTTAAAATTATCTAAGTTCTTTACTTAAAAGAAAAAGAAATTAAACCTAGAGAGTTAAGTGACTTTGCAAAGGACACAAAGTCAGTATAAAGCAGAATTAAATTTAACACTGGATGGCACTTCACAGTATTCTCTACTTCCAGTGCTAACTCAGGTCCCACCCTGTGTAATACATGATCAATACAGGGGTCTGCAAATCTTCTTTTGAAACACTTTTCTTCCAAAAGCTGTTGCAGGAGTTTTGCCATTAAAGTCTAATGGTGGTGGTCTTTTTGCAATACCTTATAGGGACATTCAATTGATTTTTTTCCTTACAATTGTATATATTTTGCCAATAAATTTTTCTTACCCATATAAAAAGGTGAGAAAGAAAAAATAGTACTGTGGAAACTAGACAGTAATTCTCTAAAAGTAATTGTCTCCTTTAGGGATGTGCAAGGATAGATACACCTAATACAGGCATTTTTTCTGCTAGTGCAATTGGCCCTCTTTCAAAAGATGAAATGAATGCTACTCACAACTTTATTGGATTCCAAAAGTCCCATGACATTTCAGAGCCCTGTTTCTTGGACACATTTGAAAAGTTCTGTTACGACAGCATGACACAGCTGCTCAAAAAGCTATTATGAGCCCAGGCTGAATCGATAGAAGAGAAGTGTCCAAATCAAAGCAATCTCAGTCTCTCTGGACTCGGCACTATTAGAACATATATATATGGTTTTATACACCGTCTATTCCTGGGTCATATATTTAAGGTGTTATTGACTAGGGTAGGGCAATGGCTACAGGAATTGGAGGCATGAAGGCCTAGCGAGAAACATCAAGATGTTTTCAGGATTGTGAAAGAGCTGAAATAAAGATGAGGGCATTGATTTATTTTGTATTTTTCCACATGCAGAACCAAGCTCTGTACCCAAACAACATAGGGAAGTAAGCTTCTGATTCAATAGAAGAATGATTAGACTTTTAATCCTTCAAAATGCTCTTTAATGAAAGTGTTGAAAATGTGTTGAAACATCCTAGAAATGCCCCAGGTATCATCTCCAGGTATCATGAATGCAGAATAGGTCCTATTTGGGCAGTAATTTCAAACTGTTCATAGCAACAGGCCTTTCCCTGTGAAGATTCCTGCATTCTCCATGTACAAAAAGCTGGTCATTATTTTCTATAGTGAGTACATTACAGCCACCATGTACAAATGGTTGATTCTTTCCTTACCTTGAAATCGGGAGGAGGTATGAACAAGAAGGCCAGAGTGACTAATATCAGTGGGATACAGGACCCCAGAGACTCCACAACTTGTTTCAGCCCTGGCCTGTTTATTTAAGAGGAACTTTGTACTACAGTAAATTATGCAGCTGCCCTTCCAAGCAAGTGGATCAATGCCCTATTTTTGAAAGTCTTTGAGACCCTCAATTTTTATTTGTCTATTGAGATGTTCTTGAATGCTACACAGAAGGGGATAAAACATTTGGAGAAATACTTCAAAAATGTTATGCCAAATTATTATTACTTATTGCAATAAATGATACAACTTCAAATTTAAGAAATAATGAGATAAGACACTAAAAAGTTCTCAAAACTTCTTGATTCTAGGATCAGGGAACACATACTTATTCATAATTACCACATTTTTCTTTTTATGTTATCATTTAAGCAATGGAACTTTTACATTTTATTCTTGATTTTACTTTCTTCCTAAATCATCTTTCTTATTTCTTTTATGAGTCTTTTCAATGATGTTTTGTTTCTAATATTTTTATCTGTTGAGTTTTCTCTATTGATGCATACATTATTCCTTTTAAAAGTATCTCTTACTCCTTTTTCCTTTTTAAAGGTCTTCCTTGAATACTTATTTAAGTACATGTTCTTAGGGGAAAAAAAGACGGATATTTTTTGAAATTTTATTTGATTCCTTCAGTCTTTAAACTTCTCAAGTGAACAGAAATTCTGTACTGGCCCTAAGTATTAATGCTTAAAGTGTTGGTATATATTAGAAGATACCATGTCAAACCCAAATGCAGGGTTTTTTTCTGTGCCATTGGAAATTATGGAGGAAGAGAAAAAGCTACATTCTTCAGATCTAAAAATCATCTTATTTGAAATACAACCTCTTCCCCCGCCACACACACATAGCTCTTCAAGAACAGCATAATATTTTTTAATGGAACTGTGAGTGTTTAAAGAAGAGAAAAGTAAAGTTGCCTTGTTTACATGGAAAATGAAAAACGACTGTGTAGAGAACAACTTAAACTGGCCAGTGCTGGAAGGTTCGCCACTGTAGATTGTCTAAGAGATGCCTTCCCCTGCTACCTGACCCCGATGCACACGTACAAATGCGCCCTGAGGAATGGCTCCGAGCACAGTCGTCCTGGGTTCTCGGAGCCCACACCCCTTCTCCAGTTCTTCAGGCATCTAGTTCAGCACCCTTTCCTCCAGGACCAGGCTCGGTTTCCCTGCCTGAGTGAAGGATCCATCACCCTAGAGGGAAGCATCTTGTGTGACAAGCTCAGATTCTCATCTTCCCCAGCTCCCTTCAATGGGTCTTTCTAAGCAACAACAAAAATAATGATGCTAAGTATTTATAGTGGCCTAATAAGATGTCCCTTACCATTAATTTCACACTCTAAAAGATTTTTATGTCTCAGATTAAAAAGGTAGCAGGAATTTGAAGCCTGTGCCATATAAACATCAGCATATAACTAGTCTTTTCTCATAGCTATAATTATGCTTTGATATTTTCTTTACTTCCTGAAATTTCCTCCAAGGGCTTCACTTTGCTTTACATACAATGTTTTAAATAATATATCTTCCTTGTGATGTATCTTTCAAATATTTGTGAATGCAATCGCATTTCTGTTATAGATCGTCTTTATACATAACACTTATTTTTCTTTCTACCTTAATCCCTATGATTTATTCTTTCTTTGTTCCAATTTGCTCTTTCAGAGACCTTCTAGCCATTCCATGTGATTAGATATTTTTAAGAAACCTGAGTATAATAGGAACTTCACAAATGCTTTGGTCTGAGTCATGTTTTAGCATGTAGTCCCCATTCTACACACAAACTCATCTACAATTTAGTGTTGATCATGTGATAGATTTTTGATTGTGATTCTTTCTAAAATGAGACACAGGTACTATATTATTTCTCTAATATGGTGGCCACAACTTTGAATAAAGAGAAGATAGGTCATTTGTTGAATAAATACAGAAATACTGAAACTCAATTTGCTTTTTTCATCATGCAATATTCTTCACATGCTTTAGATATCCAGGCAATCTTGTAGAGGAAATATGATTACAGCCAATGAGCACGTAATATGTTTTATGTTTGGCAGTGAGTGCTTACTATCTACTCCATGCTGAAAGGGCATTGTCTCTGTATGTGGAACTATAATTTGTGGAAAATCAATGGCAAAATTGTTCCACTGATTGACAGGTTAGTGGTAGTGCCTTTAGTTTCAATGGGCCTATGGCGACATCACAGATGCCTGGGCTCCTGTTGGGAGAATTAATCTTGACTGTAAATGTTCCCAAAAGGAACAAATACTATTTTCTTTCATAACATGCATAAGAATCCCCCTATTGTAATAACTCCATAAACTTCCCTCTCATACAGCTCTCATATGGAGAAGAGGAATCTTTTTTGTAGAAGATTCAAAAACTTAAAGATACACCCAATACCTATTTTGATATTTTTGAGAACTCATTACGCATCACACGTTCAATTAAACTTAAAATCTTCATATATTTTTATGGTTCACTGCCATTAATATTCAAAGACATTCTCCAAAATAGCATTTTTAAAAAGGCTGGCAAATATATCCAAATTGTTCTTTTTTGTAATGGACTTATTATGAAATCATTTCTTTTTTCTTGTAAACAACCCAAGATGAACCCTGGAGGGTTCACCTTCTTTGAAATGGTTGGGTTGTTTACAGGGAAAAAAAATGATTGCATAATATTAAAATTAGGGTGGCTATAAGTTTAGTTTCTCTCACTGAAATTTTCATTCATTTCATAGTGAATAAAAATTTGAGTGAGAGGAGCTAAACTTATGGCCACCCTGATTTTCCTGGCCCACTATGCACCCTGGTGCAGCTGGTCTTGTTAGTACAGCACAGCTCATCCTTGTGGGCCTATCCACTTAGTATTTATGAGCATTTAGTACAGATTGAAGCTAAGGGTAAGAGGGAGGGAAAATTCAAGTGAATATGAGGATTTGGGGAAAATAGCTAAATACCAGGGGAGTATCATGTGATTAGTATCAATAGCGATTTTTATGTTGATTATACATGTTTATACGTTTGAGTATATAAATGTATGAGCAACTTAGAATAAGAAGAACTCCTTTATTTCTGTAAATAAAAGGGCTAAAATAAGTAATAATTCCTTCTGTCTTGCCTGATGACTTGTAGTTTGTATCATAACATAACCTCATTTTCTTCAAGTATTTTTCTCAGCAATCCCCCCCCAGTTGGGCAACAGGGACTTTTATAAAACTGTTAAATGACTGAATCAGTATTCCAAGCCTCACGCAGTGTTTCCTGATGCTCAAATCTGTATTTAAATTTCTGTACAATTCTTTGAAAATGCCAGAACCAGGGAAGCTGATCTACTCAACTGAAAATATGGGAGAAGCTGGATGAGGTGGCACGGCATAGAATCCCAGCACTCAGAAGACAGAAAGGAGGATGACTCTGAGTTGGAGGCCAGAATGAGTGAGTTTGAGGCCAACATGAATACAGACTGAGGTCTTGTCTCAAAAAAGCAGAGCAACAAGAATTGCTAAGAGCATTTTCAGGGTAAAAATTTTTCACTAGAATAGCATGTTTTGAAAAATACATCTGCAAGACTGCCTTAAAACTTATCTTCTGCAAGTTACCAACACTTGACTAGAAATCTACTTTTTTCAACTAAGTTCCTCATGTTGAAATTCTTAAACTGAAAAGCATCACACTTCTGAGAAATCTGAGGTCTGCTTAAAGCACAAACGATTCCCCTTTCATGAGTACATGTCCCATTTTAATGCAGCGTGTGAGAGCAGTTTTAGTTGTAGTTATTTTTTCCTATTTCCTATGCCACAAAAGTCATACTTCCATGCATCTCGTGTAATTCCTAGGAATGGTTTTCAAGGGATTGTTGGCATGTACTATTATTCATCATCAAATATTTGTAAATGAAAGTGCTAGAAGACAAGACAGAATATAGACTGCTCATCTTCAGGCTACTCTGAGTGACAGGCATGGGAGAACACAACATTTCTGAAGGAGCAAAATGTCAGCTTACAAAATTGCTTTCCCCAGCTTGATATTGGTCCTCAGTGTTCAGAAATGAAGACAGAAATTATTTGCCAGGCACCTTGGTAGCACTGGTAGCAGCTGCTTTAGGATGTACAGTTAAATAATATGTGCATGCATACATTAAAAAAGCAGAGGAAATAACTTAAACATTAACATGTTTAGAAAAAAGTTTTAATATTATGTGTTTCTGAAGCTAATATCTCCACCAGTGCAAAGCTACATCCAGCTACTGAAATTCCAAATATAATTGACTTTGGAAATAACGTTGCCTATCTGCTGGCCCTTAAGAGTAATTGCTGGTTTCAGTTTGAATTATTGAAAAGGTATCCAGAACCAAGAAATAAGATGCCTGAAAATGCTTTCATGGCTTCTGTCGGCAAGTGAATGATTCAGTTTGAATTTGCCTCAAGTTGCCTTATGGAGCACCTGTCCGACCTCATTGCAAACGCCTGTCTGATGCTCCGCTGTGCTCTTCCTCCGGCAAAGACACTTGCCAGACCTGAATTTCCAAGTCCAAGATGGGAGTGGAAGCATAAGAAATGAAGTCTGCCAAATAATACGGCTTTGGGTTAGACTCCCAGGATATGTTGTCTTTGTCAGTACATTTCTTTGTTAAATATGAAAGACAAGAAGGAAAAATGTTATTTAATAAGCGTCTGTAATTTCCGAGGGTATTTAGAAGAAGGAATTCTTTTCTCCACATTTAACCCAGAGAAACAGACTCTTTTGGACCCAAGAACTCAGGCTTTATTATCGAATACCAAATCAGCAAGGAACCCTGCACGTCAGTGACTGCTGCTAACTTAAGACTCTTTTCTTTTGCTAAGACATCAAAAATGAAAATAATGGAAAATACATAATGTTTTATGACACTGATGCTATTTTCCTTTTTTAGTTCATTTTCTAGCATTAACGAGCTCTTTGGGCCTTATCCCTAACTGCTGCCATTTAGTTTACTTAATTAAAGTATGTTAGCTGTTCTAAGGAAATGGGTCACTAAGTAGGCGATCTGGGCTCACATCTCAGATGTATCACTTCTGCTTGTGGTAAGGCCAAGCAAATCACTTAACATCCCCAGTGTACAGATGGTTCACAGAGGTAGAGACTGGACCTCCAGCTTGGTCGGTGGCAGTGAACGTGACCAGGGTCCCAACAGCAATGGTGGGGTCTGAGAAATTCTAGTAGGGCGATTTCCAGTGATGAGGAAATCATTTGTATATGCAGTCCCCAGTCGGACAATGCCCTCAAGAGAGCGGTCCTGAGACTCCCAGCACTTCCAACTCTAGTCTTAACAAATGACTTTCAAAAGGATAGTTGCTAATAAAATGAATTCTATTCTATGTAGAGTCCAGAACTGAGATTAACTTACATGGGAAGCAGGACCCTTAGAAGATTAGCGGCTGATCCTTCCTGATAGGGAGAATCTGCCACTGGAATTTGGATAACTGTGATTATTGTTTCTACCTGGGATCAGAGTGTGGATTTTGTACCACTACACATCCAAAACCCAGATGGAAGAATAAGAAATCTATTCCAGTGTGAGAAGGAGTTTGAGATGAAAATACATTGCTATAAAAATTTTGGAAATATATTTTGAAAGAGTCGAATCAGTGAGATCTGATGACTTTTCTAGGTCCAAATATTTTTGCAAAGATGAAGAGGATACAAAAGCAAAATATAAATCTGTAACCCAAAATTTTGAAACTATATCCTGTAGCCAAAACCTTTTACTTATAATTTGCCTCTGTCTTAATCCACTCAGGGTGTTAAAAAAAACTATTTTAATTCTGTATTTTAGAATAACTTGTGAAGTGTGATCAAAATATGCTTAAATTTTTAAAAACAATTACAGTGCAAGCCACATTACCATTAATCCCCGTCAAAATACTCTCCCTGTTCAAACATGTTTCTCCCAACATCCTTGCTGCTTTCTGAAGCAGATTGCAAGGCCCCCTCGTTAATGTCCTTCATAACTAATGTCCTTAGTTAATATTCTTAGTCGTGGCTACCTGGGTGTCCCGAATGCATTCAAAACATTTACCTTTCATGACCATTTAGACTTTGGGCAAGAGCCAGGAGTCTCACTGCACCACATTCAGTGAACAAGGTGGATGAGGACTCATCAAGATGTTTCTATAAGCCCGTGTGTCCACGGAGTGAAACTCGGAAACAGCAGTCACCATAGCTTTGGTCACAGTCTTGAAGACAGGCACAAAACAGGACTCTTAGATCTGCTTCAGAAATGATGGTTTAACCATGTTCAAAGCAAGGGGAGGTGTTTTGAGAGGCATTAATGGCAATGTGATTTTTATAGTAATAATTTTTAAAACTTTAATCATTCACCATATATTTTAGTCATGCTTTGTGTAGACAATATACATTTATTACAGTTTGAAATCTCAAGACCAAGGCACAAGCAGACTCCGTGTCTGGTGAGGGCTCACTGTGTGTTTCACAGATGGCACCTCCAGCCACACCTTTACATAGTGGGAAGGGTCACTGAGCACCCACAGGTTTGTAAGAAAGCCTCATCACCAAATCACCTCTTACAGAACCCGACTCTCCTGCACTGGGATTAATTTTCCAAATACCAATTTGGGGGAGATATAAATGTTCAGCCTGTTTCTATCATTGCCTCATTGAATTCTAGCCATTTCTCCTCACAGCCATTTTAATTGTTTCTCAGTTTCCTCAAGTATCTATAAAATAGGCGCACAAGCTAAACACCTCTGGTTTCTGTGATAGTGTGCAACCAAGAAAATATGCATCACATAGGAAATTTAAATTATGTTGCCATAGCAATTTTTAGGTATGTTGAGAATTGTGGGACTTTATAATTAGAAGCAACATTGCCGTTATCTCTTCAGTATCTATGAAGTTTATAGAGTGCTAACTACATGAGCAGTCGCTCTTGTATTTGCCAAATAAATACATGAAAGAGTCACTCGTCAAAGCAAAGAATTTGGTTTTTGCTTAACCCTTAGGGTGTAATCAAGAAAAGAATGCATAATGTTGGACATTAATAAAGGGTCTAAATTATGTCTATTTTTCTTGGCAAGCTGGGGATTGTGGGGCATATAATTAGGAGAACTTATGGAGTTATATTTAACTGCTTTCCCTTCAAATTATAGGTTTTTCTGAGATTTAGTTGCTTCCATTATTTTGTTTTGACTCATTTTTCACGAAATGTGTAGGCATATTTTATGTTATTGAGAATAGATTTTTTTCATAGAAATTTAAAAGATTTGCCATGTAGTGTCCAATGACCTTGGACTTTGAACTCTTTGGTTCTCTCCAAATGAAAAATTGAGACAAAAGATTTTTAGTGCTTTAGTTTTCTGTATCTGGCAAAACCAATCCCCAAAGACAGGGTGGATTAAACAACAGAAGTGTACAATCTCACAGTTCCATGGCTAGAAATTCAAGTTCCAAATGTCCAAGGGGTTGGTTGTTTGCTATAAACTGAAGAATTTAGTCCCACCAAAATTTACATATTGAGTCTTTGACCCTCAATATGAAGATGGTAGGAGGCAAATCTTCTATTTCTACTGTTTCTAAGTCACCCAGTTTATGGTAATTTGTTTTAGTGGCCTGAATGGACTAAATTTAGTCCCTAAAGCATTCCTTTTGAGACAGTGAGGGGGAGCATGGTTCATACTTTTCCTTAGTGTCTAGGAGCCTATTGGCAATCTTGATTTGTAAACACATCACCATGATCTTTATTGTTGCAGTCACATAGCGTCTTCTCTGTGTATCACTCTGTCTGTACAGTGAAATTTCTCCCTTTACATATAGAAAAACTGCAATGTATGACACAAGACAGCTATGTTGGATAGTAAATATAATAACATATTTACTAATTGCATTTGCAATAACCCTGTTTCCAAATAAGGTCACATTCTGGAATAGCAGAAGTCAGAACGTCGCATTTTTAGAGGATCCTATTAAACCTATAGCAGTGCTTGTTTATTAAAATAAGCCAAATAAAAAGATAAGTTTAAGGTACAAAGATTACATTCATTGATCTCTACAAACTGAAAGCAATTGTTTAAGGTTGGGCTCTCTTTTGGGGGGGGCTCTCTTAACATATTGTGGGAAAACAATTAACTTTTTCTAAAGTCACTTTCATGCAATCATCTCTTCCCTCTGCAAAGAACTAGAATTTGTGTTTCATATTTTGTACTACTAGATATGCTATTTCTCTGTCCACCCATTAATACAGCAAATATTCATTAAGCACTTATAGCTTGATCATTGTCCTGGCTGCTGCAGATAATATCAGGTACTGAAAAGGCTCTGATGTCATATTGTGACATTTACAATCAAGGGGAGAAAGACAGAATAGTCAAACAATCATATCATTTAATGTAAACCACCAGTTGGATGGTGAAATAAAATAGGCTTGGGGTAGGACCTTCAGACAGGTATCATAGGGGCATAATGGGACTTCTATGGGTGAACAGCCAGTGAAACCCATCCTTAGAAGATGACATTTGGTCGGAGGGTTGTCTAGGCAATAATATCATTAAAAGGCATTTTCAGTATTTCAGGAAGATTAAAAAAAAAAAAGGTGCAAAAACCCAGAGGATCAAGGCAATATGTGTGTATATGAAAATAAACAAACAAATAAATAATGTTATGTGATTTAAGTGCAAGGAACTAGAATGAGTAGAATAGAAGGTGAGATGAAATAGGTAAAAAGATCTTTTTGTAAGAGGATGGGAAAACAGTGCTGTCTTTCTAATGGACACGTGTCATGGTCAGTTTTTTTACCTGGAGAACAGTTTACAGACTAATTAAGGCCAACTTGGAATGATTGGCACACTGTTGAGAATGACAGACAACTGACAGATGACAGCTGAGCTGTGCTACAATTGTGATGGAGGCTATTGGTCAAATACATCACCTTCAGAAGGTCTTTGGTAGGTGAGCCTTATAGGATGCTGTAACCCAGTGAATATAGGGAGTAAGAGCAAGACAGGAGACATGAGGAATGTATCACCAATTTCTAGCTCTTACTCACTCTCTCATTACAGTGACAAAATGCACAACACCCACAAGTTAAAGGAAGAACTTATGGGTTTGGCTCACAGTTTGTGGAGGTTTCAGTCCATAGTTAACTGGCTCCAAGGCAGGGTGGTATGACAGAAGGGCATGGAAAAAGAGGAACAAGTCCATGGAATGGTTGCAGGAAGCAGAGAGAGGGAAAAGAACACATACTGTTTCGGGCCACACTTATACCCACCAAGATTTCTCCCCCCAACCTCACTCCCATGTATAAACCTATCAGTGGACTAATCCAATGTCATACATCCATGATCAAGTATCACACACTCGTCATCTAATCACCTCCATAAAGCCCCACCTAAAAGCACATGATGCATTGGGGGAGGAACATCTCCAAGATCCAAGTCCTAACACTGGTGTATACATAAATTTCCCAAGCATTTTGATCCTTTCAGTAGCCTCCCTGCTTCCCTACTCTCCTCTCCAGCCCCTTCCCTTGGTCTCTTTCCCAACTCCAAAAACTCTGCCTCCTTGATTACTACCAGCTCTCCTTTATTTTATTCTTTACTATTCTAAATTGTTATATAAGAGAAATCATAAGATATTTAACTTTCTATGTCTTATTTATTTCACTTAACATTATGGTCTCAAGATCCATCCATTTTTGGGCAAATGACATGATTTCATTCTTTACAGCAGAATAATATTTTATTTTGTATGCATGCAAAATGTGTTTTATCAATTAATCTACTGATGGGCAGCGAGGCTGTTTCCAGAGTTTAGCTATTATTTGTGATGCTATAAACATACACATGCATGTATCACTGTAATATGATACTTTCAGCTCTTTCAGGAATATATCCAGGAGGTAGATAGCTGGATGAAATAGCTTTTTTAGTTTTTTTGAGGGATCTCCATAATAGTTTCTATAGTGGTTGTTCTAGCTTGCATTCCCATCACTAATATAGATGGTTTCTTTTCCCCCACATCCTTGTCAGCATTTGTTGTCTTTTGTGTGCTTGATGAGAGCCATTCAGACTCGAGTAAAATGGAATCTCAGAATTGTTTTGATTTACATTTCCCAATGGCTAAAGATAATGAACATTTTTTTCACTTATGTATTGGTGATTTGTACTTCTTTTATTAAGAAGTATCCATTCGGTTCATTTGTCCATTGTTTACTGGGTAATTTAATGGAGGGGTTAATTTTTGTTTGAGTTCTTTACATGTAGTAGGTATCAGTCTTCTTTCAGGAGAGAAGCTGACAAACTGCAGGCTGTCTCTGACTTTTCTTTGCCATTCAGAGGATTTTTAATTTCATAAAATCCCATTTGTTTTGTATCTAGCAACACTGACTTGGATGTGTCTTCGTAATATCAAGCGGGGATTGTGTACTTCTACCTGGGGCTCCGAAGATATTGGTGAGATGTGTACATGTTGCAGTCACCAGTGTATTGCTGATGGAGCTCTAATGTGAATGAGCTGTCATCCTGGAAGAGAAAATAGGATAAGAGATGATCACCTGCAAGACAAATCAACATTTAATTTCCCCAGACAAAAAGAACATATTTTAACAAGACACAATTCAAGACTTCGGAGTCAGTGAAGTCAGTAGGAAAAGAAGGTTCAGGAGATAAGGAGAAACGAAAAGTAGCTGAAAGTCCAATGAAATGAGAATGAAAGTGGCAAGTAAACCGTGATCATGAAGTTTTCATGATATCCTAAAATTTTCTACTTAGGTGAGATAATTGATGAGAAAGCCAATACAGAGTAGACTTAAGAGGGTGTCAGGCAGCAGAAAAAAGAGCAAAACAAGAGTAAGCTGCCTGAGCAAACAAGCTGGGAAACAGGAAGCTGTGATGAGAGTGGGGGTTGCTTGTGTTACAGATTTTTTCGTAGTAGTACTGGATTGAACCTGGGGCCTTCGTGCTGAGCTGTGGCCCCAGCACATTCATGTTTCCCAGGCTGGGCCCCAGTTCGGGACCCTCTTGCTGAGCGCTCGAACTATAGGAGCGTCCAATTCACTCAAACCTTGTGCTGAAAAAGTGCAACAACAATGAAATGCTGTAAGCGTATAGAAATATGAGCTGGGTTAAGCAGCTGAGAATAAGAAAAAGTTATTAAAATCAAGGAGGTAAATATTAGGAACCATGTTTTTTAGGAGAGATCTGCAGAGTGCAGGGTGTGCCAGTCCAAACTGAACCCAGAGATCCTTGTCAGAACATATGAGTGATGAGAGCCAGGAGAAGGAAGCCAGGGTGACAGGTAGGTGACAAGAGAATCTTAAGAGCGGCTTTGTGCAGAGGATGAAATAAGGACACTGAGATAGGAAGTCAGCTTTCTACTCAGACACCTTGAGAGTTCTTCTGGGATTAGAGACAGAAGCATCCTGAGGATTGCATTTAGACACAGGATTTGGGGAAGATTTTAGATGATTTTTACATTTTTGAGTGATTTTCAAAATGTACAGGGCAAAAATTTAATTGGCAAGCTGCTAGTTACAGGACTGAGAATAGAGAGGATGGTGCAGTCAGTGGTGAATGCTGGAAGATGAAGCTTTCTGTCAAGGGGTTAAATGATGGACGCAGCGTTGAAAAGCATGTGGCTTCACCACCGAGGCGCACGTGGCTGGGAATGTGTCCCATTCACCTGACATCCCGGTGGAAGGGATTGGGCAGGGTGTGCGCGATCCTGGTCCTGCCAAGTGCAGCCTCACAGGAGATGTCTACAGGTGCAGTGGAGTTTCCAGTCATTTTGTAGAACAACAATTTCTTGCACATGATTTGCATGAGCAAGGGGTGATATGAAATCAAATAAGGTGAAGACATTCCAAAAGACTCACTTTACAGCACATGGTTAAAGTGAATACTGAATGGTTTGAATTTTTAACAATATTTTCAGCCCATTTGGGAGCACACTGTTATAGCCCAGAGCTGCGTTTGGGTAGAAAGCAACAATATTGACCTATCTGAAGTACTTACCACAAATGGAAGTTTGACATGCTAATTTTTAGGTGCTAGGAAAACAGGTGTGGGAAAGCGTAGACTTTTCAGAAACCACCCCCCTCCCAAAAAAACACTTCTGAGAAAGCTAGTTATTAACATCCCATTAGTAAGACTTTGTTTCTTCTTTTTATAATGAGAAATTAGCAAAGCACATTAGGCAATAATGAGAGCTAATAATCACTTTTTAAAAAAGAAATTAGACTGAACTCATTGTAGAATAACACTTAATGTATATGATGTGTTGAATATGCAAAAGCATTAACTACTGAAGAAAAGGTGTAAGTTTTGGTACTCCTCTCACAAAAAAGAAAAAAGACTGAGTTTAGGCTACAAAGCAGAGTCACCTTTTTCATGTTCTAGAGGTACATTCTTCTACTTGTTGACCTGAAAGAATGAATTTACCAGGCAGGCTGCTTTGGGATGATTTGGGGTAGAATTATTTTGAGCAGAATGCATTTTATTTTCATGAAATTCTTTGCCACCAGAAATGCAACAGCAATCATTGTCAAATTACTTGTGCAACACCTTGGATCATTGGAATTATTTACTGTGTGCTTAAAATACCTACAGCCACATGGAGAGCTTCAAATACCAACTGGAGCATAGAGTGCTCTCAACTGTGCAATTTGATGAATCTTGCATAGTCCCAGTCCATGTACACCCACTCCAAAGACTTTAAAGAAAGAAGCAACTTTTATAGGACCTGGAATATGGCTTCACCTTCTGTGAGACTAGATAATTACAACATGGCCCTTTTGGGCATTATGAGAGAGACAGACATTGCATGGATGCTTGTATGCACTGCGTATTTTCGTGATGAAGTGACACATACTTATAGAAGGTAACAAGACTTGACTAACATTGCATGCTTGGTCTATGCTTCATTGATGAGATGCTAAGAGAGTTATGACTTGGTGATCCTCAATATGAACTACACGATAAGTCTTTCTTTGTTCCCTAGGCTTTAAATACCACCTATATGCTAGTAACTTCCAAATCTGTATCTCTCACACCACCCTTTTCCCTGAACTCCAGACCTGTAAGTCCAGCTTCTCTTAACATCTCTCCTCAGATGTCCAAGAGGCTCCTCTGTATTAGCCTCACAATGCCATCCCCTCTCCAGTCTCTGCCATCTCATTGGGAAGAGCCATGATGTACCCAGCAGCTGAGACCAAAGCCCCAGAATCTTCTTCCCTTTCCGTTACTCCGCATCTCACTGAGATCCTCATGAATCACTTCACAGTTGTAAATAAGGTCCTACCATTGCCAGCTTCAAGATCCATCCTCCATTTTCCTTCTCAGCACCATGCAGACCACTATACCGCTCACCGCCACCGCTGCAAGGCGGACTGGTTTGCATTCTACAGCTCAAACCTATGTGCTCCACTGTTTGACACTAACTGCTCTTCCTAAACTGCTCTTCCCCTAAGTCCTCAACTAGCACATCTGTTCATCATTCCTCTTCCTGTTAAATGCCACCTTCTCAGAGGAGCCTTCTTCTCCATGCTATGCAAAATACTGCCTGACCCACTGGACTCTGGCCACCCTGATCACTGCCCTTCATCCATATAGCACTAGATGAGATGATTTATTTACTAGAACGTGGGCAAGAAGAACCTGACTTTGCTCACTGCTGTATTCTTAGTACCTACTTGGAAGATTAGAGTTCAGTAAGTATTTGCTGCATGAAGAAAAATAATACTCTCTTTCCTCTGATATTAAAGACTTGACTTACTGATGTCCCCAGCCTGCCTTACCTTATTCTTCCCTCTGTAATGTTATAATTAATGTTATTTATATTCCCTTTTACAATTTTTATTTCATGGTTTAGAGATAGCTGTGTATTTCTTTTTTTTTTTCTCTGTTTCATTTTTCTTTTTTTTTCTTTTTTTTTTTATTTGAAAGAGAATAAAACAAAAGGGGGTAGTACAGAGCAGATCAGAACAGGACAACATAGGCAACACAGTACTTTACATTAAGTCAACTGGACATCAACAGTATCTAACACCATATCTCTTACTCTGCTATAGTTGAGCATAGTTTCAAGATAGCTGTGTATTTCAATAGGTCCAGTGTTTGCTGATACTTGTTTTACCATAGCCTCTTTATCCATCCCTTGGTTGACTGGTTGTTATTCAGTATATTTTAAGGAAATACTCAGGAGAGTTAAGTCCCAGTGGTCTTTGTTGGGAAATATATGCCCATCATCTATACCACAGTGTCTCTGGGTATGATGATTATGGGGTCATAACCTCTTCTCCCTGAGGATTTCCTAGACATTCCTGTCTCTTGATACTGCTCCATCAATACCCATAAAATTCTTTGCCCTTAATTTTTAATAAACTCCCCCAAAATATTCTCATTCATTATCAGTTTATGCAAGTGTTCACTGAACACTTTATACTTTATGTGAATTTAATTTTCTCTTTTAGACACACATCTCCATTATAACATGAATTGTCCGGATGACAGCTACAACTTCCAGTTATAGTTTTGTCTCTCATCATTACTTCACTACCAGTATAAACCCTTTGCCTTTTTATTTTGTCCATGTTTTTATTTGCTCTAAATGCTTCCGATTACATTTTCCGTAGACACTATTTTTTTCTTCATGCCAGTTTTCTGTGGCTTTCATTTCTTTCCCAGCATCCACCATCTCTCATTTAAGCTACTTCTCTTGTCGCCCCACATCTTACCTGAGGGCTCCTACCCCATCTTCAGTCTTCTGTTGCTGAGAGCGCACAGATCAACATATCTACTCGGCTTAATCCTACCTATTTGATCTGTATTTGGCTCTCTCTGGCCTCTGTTTGCGCTGCCTTTCCTATTGTTTTTCCATTCAGGAGTTATCTTTGCATAGGCTGCACACTCTTCCTTATGGTGTTTACTCATCACTGAAAAAGGGGCCTCCGCCTGCACCAGTGTTTGCACAGAAAGAACATGGGGAAAGCTGGGCACAAGGCAGCACAATCGGCCTTTTGTTGTGATGAGTATCTTCAGTGTCTCCCTGCTTGCTCTACCCCGGCTGTAAATCCGCTCTGGGCAGCCAGGAAAGCCCCTTCGAAAACTCTGGGGGACCTTGTCGATGGTTGGGTTTCTGATTCTCGTCAGTTTTCAAAACAGAGGTACCAGGAACATGTGCTAGGGATGGCGTCTTCTCCACTTGGCCATGCGGACAGTCTGGCTTGAGCAAAAGAGCCAGACTGGCATTTTCTCACTGGATCTCTTCCCTGTGGCTTCTTGCTGTCAACCAAGGCATGGAGAGGATTGGTCCACAGACCCCAGAAATGGATCTTTTAGATCTGAGCTGAGTCCTTCCCATTTTCCCATTAGGAGGCCACCTTATTAGTAGGATTCTTTGTACTACCGGTTCTATAGGGGCTGTGATATCTCTCTGTACCTCTTCTACCTCCTCCAATCAAAGAATCTTTTCCCACATATTGCGCATTTTTGGAGTATTTCCAGATGTCATTAAGGACAGAATTTGTTTTCAATAGTAACTATTTTAAGATGTAAAGAACCCCTTTTTTGTTGTGGTGTTTAATGATGTTTAATACGGTCACAGAGTGGGTTAACTATCAGCCACAATCTTAAAAGCTTTTCATATACCCGAGAGAAGCCCCATCTCCATGAATACACTCTCTCTATTTTGCCCCAACTCCCTATTATTCCAGCCTATGACTACTCCACCTTTTGTTTATCGATTCATCAGTTAACATAGTCACATTTTTTCGTTATTTTACCTATTATTGATAATGATTTTTTGGATATTTATATTCAAATATTTTTGTGAATGTATGGTTTTTAATTTTCTTAGGTTATATAGTGGAATCAAGTTTCTAAATTATATTGTAATTATATGTTTGACTTTTTGAAGAATTGCCAGACAATTTTCCAAAGCAAGTACACTATTTCACTTCCCCACTAAACCTGCATATGAAAATTCCAATTTCTTCACACCTTTGTGAACACGTGTTATAGTCTGTCATTCTTACCATGGTTATCAAAGAGAATGTGAAGTGATAGCTTGGAGTTTGGACTTTGCACTTCCCTAAGGAATAATGAAATGTAATTTTCATGTGCTTACTGGTCCTTCATACACATTACTTCTATTGATATCTTTTCCCCACTTCTTAATTATTAGTCTTTCTTAACTGTATACGTTCTTTATGTATCCTGTATAGAAGTCTATATACTTCTATTCACAGCTAAGAAATTATGTCCCGTTTCAAACACATGAAGATTTACATCTGCATTTATCTAAGAATTTAATACTTTTACTTATTGTAATTTTTATCTCTTTAAATTATTTGTGGCATGAGGTAGGAACCTAAATTTAATCTTTTGCATGTGGATATGCATTTTTCCACCTCCATTTTTTGGTAAAAACTGTTCTTTCTTTATCGAACTATCTGGCGCCCTGCTTGAAAATCAAGTCCTAAATATAAATGTTGATTCCTAGATTCTCGATTATCTGTCACATGTCTAGCCTTGTGCCAGGCTGCCAGTCCCACACTGTTTGTTATTATAACTTGGTAGTTTTTGAATTTGAACAGTGTGAGTCCTCTAACTCTGTCTTCCTTTTGCAAGACCGGTTTGGTTATTTTAAGAACCTTAAATTGTAGATAAATTTTAGAGATAATCAGCATGTCTATTTCTACAAAAAACCAGATGGGGATATAACAGAATTCACATTAAATCAGCGTTTGATTTGGGGGGAGTATTCCCACCTTAGTGACACTATGTCATCTTATCCGTGAATATAACATGTTTTAGCATCTATTTAGGTCTTGCCTTACAGCAAAGTTTTTCAGTCTTCAGAGTATAAGTTTTGAACTTTTGTTATACTTAGGCCTACGTATTTTATTCTTTTTAATGCTATTATAAATGGATATTTTTCTTAATTTCATGTTTAAATTTTACATTGCAAGTACATGAAAATAGCACTTTTGTATTGATAATATATCCTGCAATCTTGCTAATTTATTAGTTATAATAAGTTTTTTAAGCAGCATCTCTATGATGTTCTATATACAAGGTCATGCCATTGCAAACAGTTATACTTCTTCCTTTTTAATCTGAGTGCATGTGATTTATTGTCTTGTCTAATTTGTGTTGCTTAAAACTCCAGTAAACTATTGGATTAGTAAGTAGACCACCCTGTATTGTTCCTAACACATCCAACCTTTTACCATTAAATGTGTTTGCTGTATTTCCTAGAAGACTTTCTCAGCTTAAAGAACTTTCCATCTATTCCTAACTTGCCCAGTGTTTTTATCATTAAAGGGTGTTGAATTTTCTCAAATGTATTCCTGACATCATTGAAATGAATGTATGGCTTTAGTTCTATATTACTGCTATGTACATTAAGTTCATTGACTTAGAGATATTAGTCCAATCTTCTATATTTATCTTATTTTTAAGGTAGCCTTCTTTTACCGGGTTGCTAGAATTCCTCCAAGATTTTTGCATAACAGTTCACAAGAGTTATGAGTCCATAGTTTTATTTTCTGGTACTGCCTTTTTTGGTTTTATTCTTACCTCACATTTGTCAAGCAGGCACTTACTCCGCTGAGCTATACCCCCAGCTCTTTCTTGGTTTTAACATGAGACTTGGAGACTGAAATACGAAATATTTTCTTCTCTTTTATTTGATGGATGAGTTTGCAAAGAATTTTTATTGATTATTCCATAAGTGGTTTTGTAGAATTCACCAGTGAAGTATTCTGGGCCTGGGCTTTTTTTGTAGGTAATTTTTAAAAAAACATTAAGTTAAGTCTCCTTATTTGATAAAGGCTATTAAAATATTCTTTTTTTCTGAATCAGATTTTGTTTTGTATCTTTCTGAGGCTTCAACTTTTGTACTTAGTTATTTAAATTTGTCGATGTACATTTATTCATAGTATTCCCTTATGATTTTTTTTTTATTTATATGAAGTCCACAGAGATAAGTAATAGTTCATTTCTGATTTTTGGTAATTTGTATTATTCCTCTTTTATCTCCTTGGTCAGTCTGGTTCAAAATCTTGTTGGTCTTTTTGGAAAACAAATTTTTAAAAATTTAAGCTAAAATTTTATTCCTGCTTCTTGGGAAGTGGATATAAGTACATAACATAACTTGTTTCTTTTCTTTTTAATCCCCTCCCCCTGCATCCCTCCTTCTGAGTTAAATCTCCTTCCCATTTTCATTCCTGTTACTGTTCTTAGCTCACATTTATGACATACACTGCTTGCACTCATTGAGGTTATTTATTTCCTGTGTGTGGCATCTCTTAATTCTACTTACTTCTCTTCTACCTTCCCCTCTTCCTCTGCCTCTTCTCTTGTGATTTTGTTGTCTCTATTATTTCTCCTCTCTCCATTTTGTTTCCACCTGTCTGATCTATTATTTCCTGCCTTGTTTTTGCCTCAGGCATAGTTAATTTCTCTTCTTTTAATGTCTTAAGGTATCACTTGCATGATGTATCTTTTTGTATCTTGTTATTTTGGAACTATTTGTATCTTAGAGTCTAATGTGCCTCCTGTAGACAGAGAAGAATTGCACCTTATTTTGTCATTGAAAGTTTCAACCTTTTGATTACATTGCTGAGTGCATTCATATTTAATTTTATTGTTAATATATTGGGATTTACGTTCACCACTTTGCTGTTTTCTAGGTATCACATGGTTTTTCCGTTTGCCAATTCTTTCTTTGGTGCTTTTATTGCACTAAGTAAATATCTTTCTGTGCTCTAATTCTTTTTTTTCTTTTTTTGACTCAGGATCTAATTGGCCTTGAACTCATTTTTGTAACCCAGGCTGGCCTCGAACTCATAGGGAGCCTCCAGCCTCAGCCTCCCAATTTCTGCGATCACAGGAGTGTACCACCACCCCCAGTTTAGTGCTCTAATTTCTCCTTTTCATTGTTGGCTTGGGCTGCTTACAGGTGGTGAGACAAAGCACAAAGGTCTTCACTTGTCCATTTTAAGCCAGAAGTTTTCTGCTTGGAGTCTGCGAAGCAGCTCTTTCATTATTTTTTGCTATGCTGGTAGTAGAAATATGTGAGCTTCGTCCAATGCATTTTCTCTTGTGCATCTTTTCTGCTGGGTTGAGTGACTGGGCTACAGGATACTAGAAAGGAAACCTGGGGTCTCATCCTAGCTCTGTTTTTAGTTACATAGTTATGGGATCACCCAGTAACTTCCCCAGGAATAATTTTTCTGATGCATAGGATGGGGTGGGGTGGATAGGGTTGGATTGTATTTAGTATTTCTTTTAGCACTAACATGGTAAAATTCCAGGATTATAGTGATTATCTGACCTTGAATACTTAGGCACATGGATAAGCAGTGCTAAGCCTACACTTCTTAGAATATACAGGCATTTCAATAACTAAAGCATTTTAAAGCATAAGATTTAACCAGATCCACACTATAGTAATTATTTGGTCCACACCACTGACAACAGCCCACAGACTATCACTTTATGTGTGAATCACCATGGTTTGAACATACAGGCTGAAGTCCTCACAATGATACGCAATCTAAGACACCTTATTAGAGCAAGGGCTTTGTGTAAAGCCCTATGTCCACGTCCAGTGATTTTTTTAAAGATACTTTATTTGTAAATCTGTGGTCTGTTGACTGTCTACAAAGCATATATTTATCAAGGGTGGTTCATGTGCCTCATACAACAGGAAGCCATAATCCCCACTCTAACAGTCCCAATTTTAAAATGAGAGGGAAAACAAACACAGAATGTCACCTTTAATTATTAATGACAATTGAAGGGAGCCTTAGCACAAATAATTCCACAGACATTTCTGTTTGGCTTGGAATTTAAACATGATTTTTGACAGACTTATTTGCCTAATTACACTTTATCGAGTATTATATTAAAATGAACCTCCATTCATTACATAGTTACCTACAGGATGATAGAGGACATGGCTACAAAGTGTGTTATATGCAGCGGGGAAGCTGGTCTGGGATTAAAAGCAAAAACAAAATGAAAAATGTTTTGCAAATTATCTATAACAAGGCAAACCCCCTTGCAGATAACCAATAGGCTAACGTACACAAAGCTGCAGACATAAAAAGCGAGCCAGCTCGTGTAGAAGCCGCACAGCTGAACAAGGACGCACAGCGATGCTAAAGGGGCTGCGTGGGGGGCCGGGCCTAGGTGATTAGTCTGTAAAAGCTTCGCGCCGCGCCTCTCCCGCGGCTCGCTGCTCTAACATCTTCACAAATGTGTCTGGTCCAGCTGTTCACGGAAAAACACAGCCTTTGATGACCTCTCTTTTTGTCTCATTCACTCTAATGAAGACTGGATCGTAGGAAACTGAGAATTTTACTTACTTAATGGTCCAACTCATGGAGATTTTTTTCAACAATTTAATAGTTTAAGGAACCAGAAATAACCCGAAATTTTTATTGCCAGGCTTATTCGCGGCGTTTCAGTCCCACCCAACCATATCTCATTCGGTTCTGCCTTGAAACCTGGCTGTTACTTGCTAATAAACGACAAATAATCTCTTCGTGTGTATCATGCTGCTTGGGGGAGCACAAACCCCCTGATTCGTTTCCATATTTACTTTTATAAGAAATTGCCTCAGTGAGGCATCTGGATGGTTTGTGATTGTGTATTATGTTAAATGTGGTGAATTGTTTTAGTCATAATATTTCCTTTGATGTTTTCTCAACCTGTTTTAAGGGGAAAAATAAGACCACCTGTCCAAATAATATTTTGCACTTTAGGTGTAGCTAGAGTCAACTGCATATGTTCTCCTTGACCACCAATGAAGAAGGGCTTTGACAATAGAAGATTTATGGTCACAATGTATATTCAGTGAAGCCATTGCTTATTTTTTGGAGGGACAGCCTTTCCATCTTAACTTTTTTTTTGGTAGTGCATGTTCGTAATATAGAATGGTGAGGTTCATTTTGGGAATTTGGTACATGTATTTAACATACGTTGGCCATTTTAAATCCCATTACACCCTGTCTGTTTCCTCACGCCTCCTCCTGACACCTTTCACCACATGCAAAAGTCTCCCTTAAATTTCCTGCCGGAGAACTGGAGACAATCATGTTAGGTGAAATAAGCCCGACTCAAAAAGTTAAATAATGTAGAGATAACAAGCTTTATACTGTTAAACTGTTTGATAATAGTCATTCTATGCTGGCATTTCCCATGCATATTCCATAGGCTATACCTTACATGAAATGTTAATAGATATTTTGTTAAAACATAGCCTCGAGAAATACAAAAAAGAAGTTTTCTTATTGTAAGACTTCTTAAAGCTCTAGATAAACTAATGTGTATTACGAATTTTGACAAGAAGCATACAATGTAATGCAAAATCCCAACACGTTTTAATACTCCTCTAGCAGGACGGTTGTTCTGAGAAATACCTCATGGGTGATGTCCAATATAAATTTCCAAATGAAGAGATAATAATGGGAGCTATGAAAACTAAATTTTCATTCCCACTCATACAAAAGCTACTCATCAAAACTATAACATTAAAGCAACTAGATCAGGGACTTCAATCCAAACTGAATAACAAAGACATTATTTAAGCCACAAATGTCAAAAGTTACCTTTTGAATAACTGTTACTACTTGAAGTACTCTATTTCTGATTGTATCAGGCAATATAGCTATAATTTAACTTTCTACTCCAACCAGAGAAAGTTAAATTAATGATATATTAGCAGAATACTTAGATAATGTATAACATGTTCCTTTACAAAATATTCTCTGCACTTCTGCCAAGTAGATTTTTGTTACAATGCACACAGCTCTTAATGGTAAAAATCATTTTACAAGATTTATGGTGCAACTTGAGTAGCTTTGGCAAAAAGGACATGCAAATTTCAGCAATACTGTTATAACATTTTCCTTTACAGATATCAACCAACTGAGTCCCAGATTCAGGAGTCAGATTGGGAATTAAACACTGCATCAACTTTATTGCTAGGTCAACTGCATAATTTGGGTTATAAGGAGCAAAGATTACCAAGCATAACTCGCTTCATAGCGAGGTCATTGATCTTTTCCTGTAACAAGTTCAGAGCTAAGCCTGCTCCAGGATGTTGGACTGTTGAGGCTGCCTTTCAATTTCTCTGGGTTTTCTGTCCTGCTTTGTGTCTTGGCTACATCCTCAGGCTGAGAGGAAAAGGGCTGTACTGATTAGGGAAATGGCATCTAGACCCAGAAATATCCAGAGGTCAGACTCCATTCGTCTGTATCAGGAAGCAAACCTTTCCTGGAAGTGTGTGCTAACTTTCCCTCCTATTCTATTGGCCAGAAATGGGTACACACCTATTTCTCATTACTAACTAGGGGAATGGAATTGGTTTAGTACAATCAGAGTATCCGGGAGCTGGAGATAAAGTCATCTTCTCTTTAGCTACTGCAGAGACTTAGATTTAGAGGAGAGAAAAAAGAAAGCAGAGAATAAATATTGAGGATAGCTGTGAAGAGTGTCTGTTCTGTTACCTAAAAGACAACGTTCTTGCTAAAGTCAGATAGCATGCCTTTTGGAAAACAATATATATTGGACTCAGCCACCTTCGTCTCACACAAAGAAACTGGAAGACAGCAAGCTTGCTAACACATACTCTGTTTTTAAGCAGCAATATGAACCCTAGCCCTTCCCACAAATCCACAAATCCATGTGCCAGGAAGCAAGAAAAGTAAGAGAGATCCAGTGGTAATTAGGAAATTTTTTCTTACCTAGAGGGGAAAAGAAATTACAATAAATAAATAAATATATATATATATATTCTTCTCAAGGAAATGTGAATAAAAAGTGGAAAGAAAGTGTAGACATATTGCATAAATTCCTATTTTATTGGTGAAAACTCCAGGAGAAAAAAATGAGATCTTCCTTATTGGGTAAAAGAATAGGACAGAGGACAGACAGAAGCTTACTCGTTTTAGGTGCCACCAGCAGCTTTGTAGGGATGCATTCATCCAACAATCATTTAGTAACTGTAATATTGATCAAGCAGGAATACAGGAAGAAGATGATGTTTTTTAAAAAACTTGGATCCCTTTGAGAAGCTAGGGGGGAATTTCCACGGTCCAGGGACTGCAGAGGGATGCATTACTGAGACCGAGTGTCAGTCAGAAAAAGAGCTCATGGTCAGGTTTTGCTGGGCTTTACCTGTCACCCCAATTATAATTCAGCTGAAAAACCAAGACACTATCTTTTTCTCCTTCCTGATCTCGCAGTGAAATCTTTTAGTAAAAATTATATACAGTCTGATATATGCATTATAAGAAAATGCTTTACAGGTCTTAGCTCTGGGCACTTGAAGAAGGGCACAAAAGAAATAGAAAACATAAATTCTTCCCAAAATGAATGTATAGTATGCAACAAAATTAAATAAGATAAGAATATAAGACAATGAGGCAATAACATCATTGCTTGTGGCAAGTTTTAAACTCCATTTTTTGGAGCCAAGAGCACCTAATTTTGACTATCCTCCAAGTGTTAAATTCAATCATTCTGTCATCAAATATTTATTGTAAGGTATTGCTAGATAAAAATCTTCATCACTGAGGGCAGATTTGATTTTAGAAACCCTCCCAAAGTCACTCGTATCAAAGTCAGCAGAATAAGGTGGCTGATCAGGATAAGGAATGTCATTATAGAGCAAAACCCTAGTGCAAGAATGAAATGAGATTTGGGGGGACCTGTAAACTGTGAAGCAAAAAAAAGAAGAAGAAAAACTGTAAACTTAAAAAGAGAATTACAAGAAAGTTCTTGAAGGACATGACCTTTGGGTGTCTATCCCTCCCTGCATTTAGGATCATGAGTCTCTTCATCCTATCCCAACTTTGATGTTCTACTGTATACAAAAGAAACCCAATCATTTCAGCTGTTTAGATGAAACTGAAATCATTATGGGTTGCAATCATCAGACAATGTCTTTCACACACTTTGAACCCATCCTGGACTCTCCAAGCAATGACTAGAGAACAAAGGCTTATGGACAAAATCTAGAATATACTCTCCACCTGATTCGTAGTACTTCTAAAAGAGTTACAAGAATTATTGTTTGTAAAATGAGTTTTTGAATATATATATAGAGAGAGAATATATATACATATATATTATAGAAAGAGAGAGACAGAGAGAAAGCATGATACACAGAATGATCAAATGACACAATGTTATTTTTATGTTTTAACCTATAATTACTTTTTGTAATCATACATATCATGCTTGTGTGTCAAACGGGTATACAGCCTTTGTGCTCTTGCTATAACTTGTATAAACTGCTTTACTTCTCAAAACTATCTTTCATTTCAGATAGAGAAAAATAACTGTTTGGAAGTAGCAGCAATAATAACAATAGTAGCAATAGTGATGAATCATTTAAACAATTGAAATGAAACCTGACAAACACAAAGACAAAGGAAATTGCTCCAGTGGGGTAAAAATGAACAAGGGGGAAAAATTGTATGATCTTGAGATTAGCCTGTAAAATGGCTTTAGAAGAAAAATGTTGCAAGTTGCATTCCTGTGTTACTTGAAATGTTTTTACTGAGAATTAAAAAGTATAAAAACACCTTTAGCAGTGTGATGTTAGTTCTTGCCCTTCTTTCGCAGGAATTAGCACAGACGCTGCCCCCTCAAAATCACCTCCTTCCTGCCCGGGCAGCGAGTCCAGTGTTTGCTGCCATTGTGCCCAAGGACGTACAGCTCTAGGTCTGATATTTGCAGAAATGCAGTCAGCAGGTTTGGGGATTGGATGGGCCAAACACCGTGGCCTCTGCTCTGGGACCTGCGGAAAGCACAGTCCCAGGTCAACACAGATTGGTCCCCAGGAAAAGATGAGAAGCCACACATTCTGGCCGCGGCAGAGGTATCCCTCTTGTCCCTCAGGGGTCCTTCCTTGTCATTTCTAGTGGTCACAGAGTTGGAGACTTGTTGACCTTCGAAATCATAATATATTGCCACTCCAAAAGGCAGGAATGCTAAGAAGCAAAGGCTAGCTTGGCAGACGCCAGAGGACGGCTCAACCGCATTCTGGAAGGAATATGCTTTGTTTCCGTCCACTGCACTTAGCTGCTTCGTGGCTGCTTTGAAGCTGTCAGCTGGGAGCCAATTAATGCCATTTAGAGGAGCCAGTGTTTTACAGTAGATTCTTATCTGCAGGAAGTGGGCAGAGACCACCTCCTCATCACACAGCAACTGTGTCCTCCGCACCCAGGAATCTGGTGCACAGACTCCCCGTAAAGGCAAAGCAAATCGAATTCATTGCCCCTCTTGCCTGGACTTCACTTCTTCCATTCATTTACATTTCAGGCTTTTAAGAGTAAGAAATGTGCCTTATTCTCTTTCGTGGCTCACATCAGCGTCCACTGTTTTCTTAATAGTACAAGACAAAGGCAAAACTTGTGACAAACTTCTGAATGGTTAGAATATCCAGTCAATTTTAGAAGTTCAATCAAATTGGCATATTAAGACAGTGGTTAGATCTTTGCAAGTACTAAAAGCACCTACGTAGACATCTAGCAAATCTACAAAAGTATCAGTTAATATTTCTCAGGGTTTTCGTCTTTTTCATATCTGTTTTCATGAACTGATAACTAAATTAACAGATTCTGTAAGAATCAATGATGTCCATGACTTAAAAATATAAACAACAACAATAACAAAATCTGTTAGTCATGCTAATTGTGCTGCCTACTAGACTAGTGATACTAGGAATTTCATTCCCCTCCCTGATCTTCCTTGGGGCAGCGAGAGTTTATTCCACAATTCTTATCAGGTCATTTCCCTTCTAAAACTTCCTCAAGGCTTCATGTTGCATCTAGTTAAAATTCAGAGGTTCTGAGCATGACCTTCAAGGTGTCCTCCCTTCCCCACCTCACTTCCTCTAACTCACAGTCTCCCACAAGGAGCTTCTCCCTTTCCTGCCTTTCCTCTCTTCTTGGACCCCATGCACTGGGAACCATCAGAATACTATCTCACTTCATAATCTATTTATCCCCCGAGGCAGAGGCAAATCAGAGCCTAATCAGCCAAATCTCCTCTTGTTCCTGGGCTCCTGCCTTCCAACCATGTCCCCTCAATCATTATGACAAACAATCCAATACCATACTTGATTACTTGTTGCAACTTAAGGAGAATGAATTTCTCAGTCTCTTTTCTCAGAGCATTTAGTCATCCTGTCATCCACCTATCTGCTCATCAATCCATCAAATTCCTCATGATTTATCTTATTCCAGAATGATCATATTTCTTTAGCAAGCACCTGCTCTACTGAAGATAAGTTCCATCTCAGAGCAGAGGTAGTTAAGTTTAGTGGGTAAGACAGGACAGTAAATGGGTTGCTATATGATGGAGGAATATATGAAGAGTTTTAGAGACATAAGCAAACAAACAAAAACTCTATTATACCTTGATTGGTAGAAGAGAGTCAGAGAAGTTTCTCTTGAGAGTTAAGTATTGTGAGATCATGGATAAGAGATATTAAATTGGCTTCCAGAAGAGACTTAACAGACTGTCACTAGTATATTCCAACATTTGATGGTCGCATAAGGAACGCTCAAGAAAATGTATGAGATTCATTCTTTAGTGCTTCTTGTCTTTCTAAAAAGTGTTTTTGAGATTTTTGTAAGTGAGTCTGCATAAATCTGGACCGGACATGTTTGGGATGTTGGTGATTTCTCTGATTTCTCTGATTTCTCTGATTACCTTTCTTTCTGTAATGTCTCATCATTCTGGGTCTTTCCTATATTTTAACACCATCCAAAAATATTGCCAGAACAAGTCCTCTTTATTAAAAAAACACTCTGCAGTGAAATTCTTTCTTATCCTTTGAAGCTCAGTTAAATCTAATTTCTATGAAGTCTTTTTGACCACCCTCAAGATGGTAGACTTTCTCTCTTTCTAAAATACACAGTGAGACGTTCCTGGAACTTACAATCCTGTTTCGGTCATGATCAGAAATGCAATTGCCTTATCTCCATAATGATACAGAAAAGCCAAAGTAGGGCCTACCCAATTTTAAATTTTCTAAAGCAAATTTTGTGAATCTATAACACAGAATAGGATGTATTTTTGTTGAATAGACAGTGACATCGACGTAAGTTTCCCAGTCAATGAAGGGAAGAATAAAAATAATTCAGTGTTTGTTTATAATGCTTTTTTTACCTGGCGTCCTACTGTCCACCATCCTCAGCAATGATCAGGGAAGAACCAGCTTCTGCTGTCCGCTGACCCAGTCCAGCATGGTTGCAAAGCTTTCTGGTACTGACTGACATGGTGTATTTCTGATGAAGCTATTCACCCTCCTTCTTTCCAATGTCAAACATTAGTGCCATCTTGGAGATCTCTTTTCCTGTCTGGCCTTCAGGTTACCCATTTGTAAGTAACAAAGGCTTTTATTTAATGAGAGCTTGTGTTTGTTCCAAGGATAATACCAGCTATTAATGCTAAGCCTCATAATAATACTGGAAGGTACATTTTCTTTTATTTCCTCCTCTCAAATGAAGGTCAGATACAGAAAAAAAAATAACTTGCCTATGTTTTCTCAGAAAAATGGGATTTAAACTTACTTCACATAAGTACTGTGTTAGTCACTTTCCTGTTAATAGGACAAAAATACCATGCACTCACACTTTAAAGGAGGAGAGGTTTATTAGACTCCCAGTTTCCAGTGGATTCAGTCCAAAGTCAGATGATTCCAGGACAGAAGCAGCAGGGGAGAGCACCATGCAGAGGAAAGGTGTTCAACCATGGCAGCCAAAAGAAGGGAGAAAAGAGCAGAGTTGGGGACAAGAATGTATCCTTCCGGACCACACCCCGGGGGCCCACATTCAGCCAAGTCCCACCTCCTAAGGACACATCCTACTGCTGAATTCATGAAACCACGAATGGATTAATCCACTGATAAGCATAGCACCCCTGAAATTCAATTCAACCACCCTCCAGACAGGGGAGACCTTGTGGGAGGTTTTAGATCTAACCTATAATATCTGGGCTGGGACCAGATAAGGCCTCACTTCCCTTACTCTTTGCTGTATCACTCAAGCAGGGAAGCAAAATATAAATCAGCTACTTGCCCTCCCTACAGCAGGTTTTGTATCATCTTCTATTCCTTCCTTGTAGTTGTTTTCAGCTAACGTTCTTCTTAGTCATTGTCTCCTTGGCTAGTGAAATTGCTTTTGCTCTACTTTGTAATCTGGAAGCGTTACCCTATAGTTTGTATACAGAATGGGTTGTAACATGGTTTGGTCATAAGAAAAATCTACATTGTAGAAACAGAACCTGTTTGTTCTCAGTTGCTTGAGCAAAAGCCTTCCTGATTCTGTTGGGTTGAGAATCCCTCCTCACTACCTCAAAGGAGGTTCTGATTCAACTCAGCCATAGTCGGATCTTGGGTTCAAGGTCTCAGCTTTAACTCAACATTGAGTTTTACTGAGACCTGCTGGCTTTATTTCAGGTGAATACTTGTAACTGTGATTAAACAGATGATTCATCTGAAAAGCCTCCATATCTTTATTCAGTAAATGTTTGCTTCAAAACAATAAATGTGGATGTTGGAAGACACGTTATCTTATAATACTGCTCTATATGGCCAATGCCAAGTGTTTCTAAATGCAGTTCTTTAATTCACCTCCTTAAGTAAATATCAACTCATCTTAATTTTTTCAATATAACCTTAATGCAATTTTACCTTTCAGAAAGTTGAAAGCACATTATTTTTGGAAAATCATACAACTGCTGATAGAAAGAGTACAATAGAGGTTATTTATATGTATTTATAATCTGTGTGATCTTAGAAAATTGACTTTTCCCTTCAACTCCCCATACTAAAATTTAAGAAAAACTGTAACAACATGTAATGTTCATGTAGAGTATAAACTTAGATCATGTCAACGAGCTTATTACATAATCAGTAGAAATTTTTTCTCTTTGTTAGAATGAACCTCAGAGAATCACTTGTGCGTTTGAGAATTTAATACATGGTTGCTGATTTAATACGGACAAAAAGGCTAATATTAATTTCTATTTTTCTGGCATTCAATAAAAGCAACCTTTCACATTTGTGTGAATTTTACATAAGAAAAAATTACTGTCTTAACTAAGAATACTCTACCTAAATTAATATCAAACAAAAAAACAGCAGAAATCTAAAGCTATTATTGAGGAGCAAGAAATAGCCAGCTCTTAGTTCAGCACCCCCTGCTTGCTGTGAGTGGGTGCTGGGTCAGCACAGGCAGGATGCCAGTTAGATGACTGCCACCAGCCTTGAGAGAGACTCTCGTGAGGTCCGTGTTCATCACTGACTGATAAGGGCTTGTGGAAGATGGTGTGTTCTCTCAGCTGGTCTTGCACTATGGTTTCTGACTAACTATAGGTGAGAATATTTTTAAAGAAGAGCAGGTTCACAGGGCCACCAAATCCCGCCTTTCAGATCCAGGAATTTAGGTCTGATCTTTTCCTATTTGTAAAAGACCTTTTCAAATTAAACATGTCCAGGTTCATGGTGATCTAGTTTTATGGCATGCCAGTCTCACCAAAAAAAGTAAAACAAAAAAATCAGTATTTTTTTGAAAACAATTCATACCTTCCCCTGGCTAGTCAGTGGAATGGTATATGTATGAAATGGAATCTCTAAAATCAAACAATCTCTTTTAGAAAGAACATAGTCCTAACTTTCCAAAACTTTATCTAAGGAAACAAATTAAAAGAGAAGGGAGCTAGATTTGTTTACCATAACCATTAAATAATTTCATAGTTGTCCCCATAGCATGGGACAAGTTTATCCTCTAGGGAAGAAAAATAGCTCATTCCTATTGTTCTTAGAGAAAGAAAGAGGGGAAAACGCACACACATTTTCACAAAATCTCTTAGAAACACAGTGATCTGAAAATCTACTCTCAGAAATCTCTTTAACTTTCCAACATCAGTCCTGTGGAATAGCAGTCCTGTCAGTCCTGTGATCTTAGACGTTGAACCAATGGAATGGAAATGTTTGCATTCTGAACAGGCACGCAAGGAGAAAAATCTCACTTCAATTACAGCAGTTAAGAAGTCTGAAGTAATTTTCCCAGCTAGCATTTGGCCATTCCGTTGAGATTGGAGAAATCTGGTACAATAATGGTTCTTATTAATTCACCCTCTCTTCATTTTAAAAGAATATTATAATTCCTTTGTGATGCAAATTGTTTGGGCAATGTGATGGTGCAGTGCCTTGTGACTTAAAAAGTCGAAAAGCTCTCAAAGGACAAAGTATTACAGAACAATAGCTAACATTTACTATTTGGTACTTTTGAAATACTCTCTATAAGATAATTTTTATTTCTGATTCATTTTCCTTTTTGCCTTTCCCAAAAAGGATTTAAGTTAATTACTTTTTCTAAAGTAACTTTGATATTTCAGTTCCCCCAAATCTTCTATGGAATGTGCAGGTGAAATATCACCCTAATTCTTTTATTTTTCTAGAAACTCCAATATTAAATATGGGTGTCACACTGGAAAATTCCACCAGAAGAGAAAGTTAAACAAGGCATAAAATTTACATTAGTAACATTCCATTAACCCATCACCTAGAAAGTTTTTGTTACATGATTTTCATCATTTATGAAATTATTTTTGTGTCTTTTTGGGACTTTTTTGCCTACAAGTCTGAACCTTGTTGTGCACTTATTTCCATCAAAATGGTATAGGTGCATTTGTCATTTTCTCTCTCTCTCTCTTTCTCGCTCTCTCTCTTTCTCGCTCTCTCTCAAAAGAATTAAATCACTGCAGTTTAATAATAGTCATTCCTATTTTCTCTGTGGAAAAATAGCTTGAGTAGCACATTATTTAATTAAAGAAACTATTTGCCTTTCCCTTTAAAACTTTCATTTTACATAACCTTTTGATTGTGAAACCAATTATTCTTACATGTAAAAATTTTATTACATTTAATACAGCAGTTTTACATGCCATCTATATAGTAAGTACTGTGTAAAAGGCACGTGGATTCTTAACTCTCAAACAAGAGATATTCTAAAAGTCCTCTGCTAAGTCAATGTATTAAACTTGAAATACATGTATTTGAATAAAAAGAGCCTTATAAATGATGATTGAGTTCCTAGTGTAACATGAAAACAAAATAATTATAATATTTTGCTAATAATATAGTAATAATAATCTAGTAGCAATAAAGTAGTTGGTGAAATAATCAGCAAAAAATATAACTGAGAGAGGTCTTCATCTACATTGTGACAATTAGGTCTTTTACTGTTGGGGAGCAGCAGGAGATCCGTGAATTACAGCATGTGATGTCTTTCCATAATTACTACTGTAGACCAGTATCAACATTGAGTTTGGTTTTCTCTTATCTATTACAAGCAGAGTGACTTACAAATTCATTGCCTTGTAGTTCTGTAGGTCAGAAGTCTGAGTTGACGCCACTGATTTCTCTGTTCTGGCTCTTAAAATGGAACCCTTCAAGGCATTGACCAAATGAATGCTGGGAAATCTGCCTATAAGCTTCTCAGAGTGGTTGCAGGCAGAACCTAATTCCATAAGGTTGTAGGACTGCAGATCCTGCTTCCTGACTGGCTGCCAGCTGGGGGCTGTCCTTGTCTGCTGAAAGCCTCTCTGGTTTTTGCCTATGTGTGTCCCTACATCTTCCAGCCAGCAGAATGGAACATTTTCAAGCTTGGACTTGCTTTGACTTTCTTCTACTCTGTCTTTTTTCGCTTCTAGCCAGAGTACTTTCTCTGTTTTCAAACTATTGCTGTCTAAAGAAAGTCATTCAGATAATACAGAATAATCTGTATTTTAATCTATAACTGCATTACAACTGCAAAACTCATTTGCTGTTGAATATAACATATTCATAGGTTCTAGAAATTAAGAACTATTATTTACTTATCACCAATATAGTATGTTTTGAGTTGTCCTTGAAGAATTTCTGAATGGTTTCTATGCCTGAAATGCTGTGTACAAATGCTGATTTTCAGGGCTCAGGGAGCAGCCTGCCTCTGAAATAAAGCAATCACTAACCTCATGGTACTCAACTAATTCTTGCTGTCTTTAACAGTTCTTAATCTTGGTTCCAAAGGCACATACCTTAGGTATCACTTCCTTCTACCTAAATATTCCAAGACTCCAATTACTGCACTGATAAGCTATGTTGTAGTTTGTGTTTAATTTCCAGTAAAAAAAAGTTAAAGGGATTTAGGTAAAAGCAAAATGACCTGTTTCCTTAACATCATTCAGAGTATTAGCATCAGCTATTTTAGATTACTTCAAAACATTGCTCACCCAAGCGAGAGAACTTCATCTTGTGTTTGGGGCCTTACAGTAGATAGTGTCTTTGGCATCTCAAGCATTGGCGCATGAATACCTCCGCATGCGTCACAGAGACTGTGGGACACAGATGTCCTGGACTGGGGAGTGGAGGGACATGCCGAGGATGGACGATGACAAGGGATATGTCCAGTAATGGGCTAAGATAGAAATGAAGGAATGGAATGATCTGAGATTGGTATTTCAAATAGATTACTTCATTTGCCATGTTTTCATAAATGCTGATATAATGTAAAATTGACAGAACAAAGCAATATTATAAAAATTTATAATAAATAAAAAACAATTGAGATTGGAAATATTGTGAAAATACATTTTAGGAAATTTGGGTCTTGAGTTAGAATTTAAAAGATAATTGCTACGGTGAGCATATAATTTGATTGCTATTTGGAAAGTCTTTTTCAGAAACCTTTGGAAATTATTAGGGCACTAATTGCTTGCTCTAAAACTTGACAGTTAAAGGGAGAAAAAACATGATATTTATCCTAATCTTCAAAGAACTATATTTTCCAGTAACAAAAATGACCAAGTAAAAAAACTGTTCTTTATAGAAATATTACTGTTAGGAGGTATAGAAGAATGATTAAAATACCATGCTGCAATGCTAGTGAAATAGTAGATTCAGGCAAAGATCATCAGTGATTAGCTCATTAGATGCACTGTCAAAGGAAAGTTGAGTAATGGAGGACATGTTTTTCATTGTTAGCGAGAGAAATCCAGTAGATTTTGTCCTCCTAGTAGAATGTAATATTCTGCATTGTGCATGATGTATTGCTGTCAGATATTAAATATAAATCAAACCGAACCTCTATCACTAACATGCAGCCAAAAGAAAATGCAAAGGAGAAGAAATAGGTGGATCACACAACAATAAGCAGTGTAAGTCAAAGTGAGGGAAGTTTTCTGGGACATGTGACACGGTTTCTACCCAAGGTTAATGGCATGGGAGAAAACAAAGGGAGGAAGAAATGAAGGAGAAAGAGATGGTTGAGGGGCCGGGGATTTAGCTAAGTGGCTTAAGCGCCTGCCTGGCAAGCGTGAGGTCATGAGTTCGATCCCCGGTACCAAAAAAAAAAAGACAGTTGAGGAGCTCAGCTATAGACTCAAGAAAAGAATAACTTGGGATATTTAACAAATACAATATGGATCTAACTTGAGCATATCAATATTAAAAAAGCAGTTTTGAGATAATTAGAAAATTTTCAGTATGGACTGGACATGATGCCAAGACATTATTGTTCATATGTAGGTGAGGTAATGTTGTTATAGAAGAAATGCCTGTGCATTTGGAAATGGATCCAGGAATAATTAGGTATGAGGTTGCATGTTGCTGGAATTTGCTTTTAAAAAATCTTTAGCAAAGGGAAAATGTCAAGCAAGTTTGGTAAAACTTTAGAAGTTATTGAACCTAATTGACAGGAGCATAAGAATCCTTTATATCATCTGCCTTTCTCCACTCAGTTGGTAGTTGTAAGATATTTCATGAAATTTCCTTCAGCCATTCATTCCTACTTACCTGTATACTTTTAAACACTGCTGTGTGTTAACAAAGAGGACTAGAATTACTGTGTGATTGTTCTGGTAGGAAAAGGGATCTCTGCTCCCTTAAGCACAATCCTCTAAATTCCCATGATTTCGCATAGCGTAGGTCTAATTTCCTTGAAGTTCTACACATCGGAGCACTTGTTTTTTGATAAGGCTTCTTCTATTTTGAAATTTCCAATAATAGACAATCTTCAATCAGAAACATATTAGTTCTGCTAATGTAATTTGTATGCAATTTTGCCCCGTTTCGAGGTGTGCAGAAGCTAATCGTGTACTCACAAGGAAACAGGAGCAATAATCGATTACATTTGCTCTGCGTTAGCAAGAAGTGCAGTGATCAGTCTTAGAGGACTGATTGACTCTGGAGAGATGGACGCCAGGGCTGCACCGTCACTGGGACCAGGAGTGGTGGAAGGCGGCAGTATTTGGAAGTGGGTGGAGCCAATGTCACAGAGAAAATTGCTTTTCTCATTTCTGTAAAAAATGCATTCTGCTTGTTTTAAAATCCCTGCCCTTTTCTCACCAAAAATTTAACACTGCTAAATCTAAAGCTTGTGTACACTTTTTCCCAGTGTTTAATTATAATCCTTTTCCTTTATGAAGTTTCATTTCCTAGCCTTAAAAAAAAACCAATTAGCAAAATGGCTTAAAAGCTAAATGAGGGCGAATCTTATTTTCTTTGGAGACTCTGTCTTGTTCTTATTTATGGTTCTAATTCCTATGTTCAGAGAAGGAAGGAAGGGAAGGCAGCTCGATGGTGAAATAATAGCCTTCCAGGTGAATTCCATACATGTGAAGCGAAGCGGAACATCACTATTTTTGTAGCGTTCTAGAGACACTGACTCTAGTTTCTTGAAGTTTCTCATTATGTTTCTCACTTGAGTCTGCTGAGCAATTTTGTTTACAGGTAATTTAAGCTCTGGATAAAACTCTGGTTAATTCAGTGTCTGGATAAAAGCAGGAGTAATTCAGCTTAAAGGTCACCACAGAATTTTAATCATACAAGCAACAAAGCAAGGAAGGCACAAACCTGATTAGTGGCATAATGGGGAAAAATCCAATCTCGGATAGATGGGGCCAGCTCCTAAGGTTTTGCTGTAAGCTCTGCAGCACTAGGAGACAGGCACATTACCTCCAACTGTCTGAAAATGCTACAAAAATAGAGCAAAACAGAGTAATTCGCCCTGAGGTCAGGCTTTCTGCATTCAAAATAATATTTCTGAGCATCTTGTAGGTTTCTTAGTAGAATTCTGTTTAATAAATGATTTATTTATCTACTTTTCAGTTTATGGAAATTTGGGGTGCTTTTAGCTATTGACTATTATGAATAATGGTACTATGAACATTCTTTTGTGATATTTTCACAGATGTTTCCTAAACTTACCCCTTGGGAGTGATATTACTGGGTTATAGAGTTAAGTTTTAATTTAACCTTAAATTTTTGTTTAAATCTATGAGAAACTGCTAGCCAGTTTTCCAAAGGAATTGTGACAATTTATATCCCCCAGTAGAATAATATAGTTCTAATTGCTCCACTTTTATCAATATTCAGTGTAGTTAAGGTTTTAATTTTAACCATTCCAGGGCTTATATATTGGTATGTAATTATGGCTTTAGTTTGTATTTCCTTGATGGCTAAAGATGCTAAACCCTCTTTTGGTGTTTTTGACTGTTGTCTATCTTCTTTACTAAAGGTCTGTTCAAGCCACTCTTCCATTATTTTTGTGGATTGTCCATAATTTTTGTTCCTTTATTCTTTTTTTTAAATTTTTTCTTCTGGTGGTGGTGCTGGGGATGTAACAGGCCTGGTTTATGCTAGGCAAGTGCTCTACCACTGAGGCACTATATATATATGTGTGTGTGTGTGTGTGTGTGTGTGTGTGTGTGTGTGTGTATGAGACATATATGTGAGCCATAATATATATGATACATTTTCAGCCAGTCTGGCCCTATTTACCTTTTAGTTGTGTATTTTCAGAATCAGAGGGGTTTTGTTTGTTTGTTTGTTTGTTTGGGTTTTTTTTTTAACCAGGGATTGAACTCACAACCTAGCACTTGCCAGGCAGGCACTTGTGCCACTGAGCTAAACCCCCGGCCCAAAATCAGAGGTTTTTAACTTTGGTTAACATTTAATATTTTTAACATTTTTTTTTACTTCTTCTGAATTATGCAAAAAAAAAAATAAATAAATTTTGTTCCATTGTTGCTGCAATGACATTGTCTTATGTTTCATTTTCATCCAGAAGTTTTATAATTCTTAGCTTCCAGATTTAGGTTACTGGTTGATTTATAACTAACGTGTATATACGGTGTGAGGCTGAGATCTATTTTTTAAGGGCAATTTAGCAATCTCAAAACATTTATGAGAAAACTGAAAATTATTTTCTCTCCCTGTTGAATTCTTTAGTCAACTTTCTGATTAAAAAAATGTGGTACTTTTATACAATAGAGTAGTACAGCTATAAAAAATGATTACATTGAGATTTTTATAGGTAAGTGGATGCTACTTGAGACCATACTCATAAGTGAAATAAATCAAACTCACATGTCTAAATACCATATTGTCTCCCTAGTGTAAGAAGTGGTAAAAGTACATAAGATACAAAGTCCTCAATAAATACTGTGAAAGGAAGAGATAGACGTACATGGAGAGGCTTATACATGCCTAGAACTTCTCCTAAACAGTTTACAAGAATTGATTGTATCATACGTGATAAAATGAACAGCACTTTGAAGAAAAATAGACATTATGGTATCCACTGCTGATTTCCTGTTGTCATGCTGTGAAATCCATTAATGATTTTATTCTTTGTTTAGAGTGGTTTTAGTCTGTTTTGTATTATTTAATTTCAACATACGTGAAGGTATGGACAGCTATTTTGAAGAGAACAAGGGAAATTACAGTAGCCATTATTGATTTTCCTATTGTCTGGTTTTGAAGGCCTGTAATGCTTTCATTATTTTGTTTTGATCAGTTTTATACCATTTTGTTTTGTATGTACTCATTGTGTGTGAAGATATGGACAACTATTTAGAAGAAAACAAGAGACATTATGGTAACCACTGTTGATCTCCTGTTGTCTTGCTTTGAAATCTGTGTCATTTACATTGTTTTCTTCTGATCTGCTTCTTTCTGTTGCTTTGTTTTACCCTCATTTTTAAGAAAAATTAATTGATCATATATCTGTAGATTATTTCTGACCTGTCAATTCTTTCCTAGGGATCTATTTGTCTAACCTTACAACAGCTTTGCAGTGCCTTAATTACTGGGACTTATGCTATGCTCTTCATGTAATAATATAAAAAATCATCAATATATACTCTTGAATTGGAAAAAAGTATGCAGATCAAAATGGATACCTTATAGAACTTATGTGAAAAAGTCGGAAAATATCATCTTCATGTCAGCCTGACTACACTTTCAAAAACACTGAAAGCTTATATAAGATACTGAAGGCATGAATTACAAGAGTAATTGCAGGTTCGAATATGTGATGAGTGGTCAGATGTGATACAGGAATATAAAGCAGAATTTTCACCATATTTTTAAAGCAATGTCACTATTCATTAGTTAAAACTTAATTTTAAGAAAAGTAAATCATATGGAAAATACAGTATCCCTCAGAGTACACAAATGTTGAGATGACTATTCATTAAAATAATACTTATACATAAAATTAAATTTTTTAGGCCTTAAAAATTTTAAGATGTACTTTTCCTGACAAATATTTAATGACTGCCCATGATATATCAAGCCCTAGGAACACAGAAAGAATTTCACTAATCCTCATGGTGTATACATTCTGATAGAAGACAAAGGTCACAATTGATAAATAAAATGTATTTGCAGAATGTGGTTAGTGCCATGCATAAACTAAATGCACGTGAGAGAGACAAGGTGAAACTGTGGGAGGGTGGGTAAAGTTTTTTACAGGTGGTGACTTCCATGCCAAGGGGATCCCAGGGATGAACAGTTCCAGGGAAGAGGACACAGGAACAGGCTCTGAAGACTGAGGGGCTGGGACATAAGAAGGAAGGTGAGGCAATGACACACAGACCAAGAGGCACTGAAAGACCCTCTAGAGGAAGAAGGGGGCAGGTGAAACTGGACTTTAGAGCAGAGGATGAGGAATTTAGAGTTTACCCCCAGGAAAAGGAAACCTACTGAAGGTTGTTAGAAAGGTATTGCAGGCATAAAAAATGATCTGATGTGTGGTTACAACAGAAACATTTTGTTGGAGAAAAACAGATTAAGAAAGGGTTGGCAGTGAAAAAGGAAGGAAAGCTCAAATTATGTCATATGGCGAAGAAAGGAGTGTGTGAACAGGAAGGAAATGCCTCCCCTGTTGTTCCAACTGAGGACAGGAACCGGTCTAGTGGATTCAGTAATGAAAAAGTCCTTGTGGTCTGTAATTTCTAGGTGGTTGTTACCACAGGAGGCTGGCTAGAATGTGATGGAAACTGTGGGTTCTCTGTATTTTATATTCTCTCCCCACCCCCACGCTTCCTCTCTCTCTGTCTGCCTTTCCCTGTCTCTCTGTCTCTGTCTCTCTCTCGCACAGAAACAAAGAAATGACAAAAACATTAGCTCTGTCAACAGTCAAATAAAGGCAATAAGAACATGCTTTAACAAATGCATGTTAAAAATCCTCACATGGAACGCTGCTTTATAACAAGACACTCATAGTCCTTTAATGAGAAAATAAAAACCATGAATAAATTCAAAAGATTTTATTTATAAAATTCTACAATTTTGGAAGTAATATTATTGCCTGCTTCCACTGAAAGTTTTAATGACTCCTAGGTATATTTTTGGAGTGCTATATATCCACCAGTCCACCAAATGGCTTTAGAGTGCCCATGTATGTAACAACAGCACACCCAGTATCTCTTTATCCACCCTGCCATCTGTACCAACCAAAGCAACTGCTCTTGACTGCTTAAGATGCACTATCAACCCCACCATTGGACACCTGACCTCTTTAACCAGTAGGACACTAAATGAACACTTCAAAGTTTAACCCTGATGATTGCAAATAGAATTTATATGCATTTTTGCCAAATATATGGCAGGCACCAAAAGTGTGAGATTTTAGCTTAATAATTATGAAAAATAATGTTATAAATTTAATTTTTATTTTATTACACTACTCTCATTTACTATTGGTTGCCTCTGTAAGGGGTGTGTTTTGATGCAGAAAATACTGTCTAACAGAAGAGAACTTTGTCTTCTATATAGGTAACACTTTGAGTTAATTTTGGATGTAAAGACTGAGTTACAATAATCCAACTTTCTAAAGGGTATGCTTGAATCTCCCTGTGTATGCTGTCCATTGATATGCAAGGACATGTTTAACTACTATGGAAAATTGTGGACTCACTCCCCTCCAGTCTGACACATTCCGTTTGTTTTTCCTGCCACCTCTGAAGACATGTGTCTCTGCTTCTTTGATGGAGGCTTCAGCTTCAACCACAGTGGTAGGAAACCCAATCATAATCAGCAGCTGCCCTGCTGCTAAAAGCTATTAGCGTCAATGTTGTTAATGACTGACCCAGTTGAATGTGCTGATTTAAGAGGCAGACTTATTCCCTGTCTCTCCCTAGGGCCTTGTTCTTAAATGAGATTCTTACGCTGTTTACTCCTCTGGCATAAGGAGTATTAACTACGAACCACAACACTTTATACACTAGCACACTGAACTGAAATAGTAGGGAACTAGAAACATTTGACCACTTTTCTGGTATGAATCCTCATACTCTGAAGAAATTCAGTGCCTCTAATTTTTGCCTAAAGAAGTTGGACACCAATGCCCTTTGCCTGAAACTATAAATATCATTTTCTTCTGAGATCTAAAGGATGAGAAAGGTAGAGTTAGATTTTTCTTTTAGGAACCAAACTTATAAGAAGGAACCTGCAAAATCAATACCAATTACTTGCAAACATCGGCTGAAAAATCATTGACTCTCAAGAGTCTGTGTATAGGTGAATGTGATGCTTGTGTCTAGATGTCTCCAAAATGTCTCATGCAGTCACAGGTGGGACTTTTTCAGAGATGGCTGAATTTGGGGTGTGAAGCAGATTAATGGTGCAACGCTAGGATTAAAGGTGAGTGATTACTAAATCAGTACACTGATTAAGCACAGCCCTAATCCTGGTATCCTGAATACAGTATAAGAGACAGAAAGAGGCTTGTCTCCCCCTTGCTTGCCTTTCTACCTCCACCCACCATGAGTTGTTTCTCTTCTGTGTTGGCTGTCTGCCATGCCACTCTGCCTTTCAGTCAGCCAATTATGGACAGAAATCTCTACAAACTGTGAGTTAAATAAACATTTCCCCCTTTAAATTTTGGTTTTAGATTCAGCATGACAGAAAAGTAGCTATGACAGAATTTTGGTATCAAGAGTGGGATAATTGCTGTGACTATGTGGTTTAGGATCCTTTGGAACTGGTTTGTGGGAAGAGTTTGGAAAGATTCAGAGATTTCAGCTGAAAAAGTAGTTTTGGGATGCTTTAAGCTGTATTTGATGGGAGATTCTTGTCAGAACTCAAAAGATAAGAAATGCTGATATGAATGTGGCTGGCAAAGACCAGCCTCAGGAGATTTCCAGTGGGAAGAAGGACTGCATTGGATATTGGACTCCAGAACGTGTGTGTTATACCTCGACAGAAAGTTTGTCTGCCTTTTGGTTGTATCCAGAGACTTTGCCTGAGACTGAGATAAAAGGCAGTGGACTAATAAGTCTTGCACAAGAAATTTCAAGGCATTCTTATGTTGAGGCAGTGTCATGCTACTGTTGCAAGATTTTAGCTTGATTTATGTAGAGAATCAAGATCAAAAAGCCCAAGAAAATGATTCAAAACATTGTGAATTTGGTCACAAAGGAAGCTTCAGTAAAGTTGTGGCCTGCATAGAAGGAACAGAAGATAAACTGGTTGCTGATAAGACTAGCAAGTGAAACCCAAGTATTTCAGAATAAGACAACAGAATAGATGGGCTGAGGATGCCTCATAGTTGCAAATGTGAAAAAGTGCCTTGAGAAGAAAGCCTCAGAGCACCATGTTCCAGAATGGTGGCCACCTACAGAATTTGTTCCTTAGAATGGAGTTCAGAGTGCTTAGTGATCAAGGTACTCAACCACTTCAGGTAAGACAGAAAGAAGCTTGGCTGCTACTCCTGCTGGCACCAGACATTGACATCATCCATATAGTACTGGTTTTACATGCACACAGAAGGAAAGAGTTGTGGAGCCAGGAAGGCTTCCACCCAGATTTTAGAAGAAGATGTGGGAAGCCAGAGAGTGTGCCTCTGAGTGGGCAGTCTATACAGCTGTGAGTGTGGAGCTGAAGGTACTCTGAAGACCCAGAAATTTGAAGAAGCCAGGAATTAGGACCTGTGAGGAAAACTACAAGAAGGGAGCAGAATTGGCCCAAGAAAAAAACATGGGAGCCATAGCCACTGTAAAAGTGCAGCTACCCAAGCCTTTTGGAGTTTACAACCTGCCTCAGATTACCAGGGATTCTAGAAGTAGAACTGTGGGGTTCAGTGTTTGCCCTGCTGGATTATGGGCTTGCCTTGTTCCCATTCTTTGCTATACCCCTGTTTGTGACTTTGAAACTGGAAATGTCTATCTTGAGCCATTGAATTTAGGAAGTGTATAACTTTCTTATCATTTGTACAAGGCATTGCAGTTAAGTTTTTATCAAACCTCATAGAAGACTTAGGACTTGGATTTTTCAGCAGTGCTGAGACTGTTAGGACTTTGGCAATTGCTAGAGATGGAGCAAATGCCTTTTGCATAAAGGAATATGAATGAGATTTTGGAGGCCAGAGGTTGAATGTTATGTCTTGTGTCTAGATGTATCTCCAATGCCTCATGCTATCATAGGTGGGGTTTATCAGAGATGGCTGGATCTAGAGTATGTGATGCTGGAATTGACTCAGAACAATGCTAGGATCAAGTGCATTAGGATTAAGGATGTGAGTGCTACCCACCCTAAGTAGTTTGGATAAAATATAAGGAATAGAAACAGCTGTGGATGTCCATCACTTGCTTTACTACCTTCCACCTACCATGAACGGTTTAGTCTCTGTGATGCCTGCCTGCCATGCCACCCTGCCTTAGAACCAGCAGGTGATGAACTAAAAACCTCTATAAACTGCGAGCTAAATAAACCTTTCCTTACTTAACTTTGGGTATCAGGTATTTTGTCTTGGGAATCAAGGAAAATTAACTAATACAGTGAATGACCTAAAACAAAGCCCATATCAGCATGCCTGAAAGCTCTCACAAACAAGAGATACAGCAGCAAAGTTCTCTTCCATCTGTTTTAATGTTTGTGCATTAATTTGTAAAATGCAACATTTGTTACATTTTAAAAGGAAAATAATAACAGAAGCAAATCATTCAATAGAAAGAGGGTATTTCATGGAATCCCTGGCATGAGTGAGGTTTGGGCTGTCTTCTTAGCAAACATCAAAGCATTTAGAAGGTATGTGGGGATGGCTTATCTCCACAAACCAGCAAACCTTTCATTCAATACACAGACATTCTGCATGCCAATCTTATGTATTTTATGTCTCAAGATTCTATTGAGTAGAAATTCACTTTGAGGAGCTTGGTGAAGCCTTCAGAGGTTTTAACTCTGCAGTCTCTCCTTTATTCCAAAGACTGAAATAATGCCTTTCAAAGTCCCAGAATTCTTAAACTTGTGTTTCAGATTAAAAGATCACACAGAACAGAATTTCTTCATTTCTCATTATTGTCCAATAGTGGAAAAGGGCACATTTCTGTATAATGTGTACCCAGAAACCTGACCTTTTGGCCTGGCAGTGATGGAAAAATTCTGAAAAACTGAGTCTCGCCAGCTTATCAAGTCCATGCTAAGCTGTCATGTGAATGTAACTGCGGTGGAAGAACTCTAAATACAGTAGAGCTTCCCCATAGTATACATCCCTGCATACCAGGCTACTGCAACAATATGGAGCCCATTACTCAATCTCATTCTAGGAGGAAACAATTTCATCTTGTCCATTTCACCACTGTGGATATCACAAAAGGTAATGCTAGATATCCTTACACTCTTGTTTTCCTGGTTTCCAGTTTTGCCGTCCTGGGACGTAGACTGATATAATTGGTAGCACTTGGGAGAGTCATCTCAAAACAAATCACCTGAAAAACTTCTTCTTAACTGTTTCCCTTCTTTACTTTTTTCAGATTAGTTTTAAAGTAAGAGAGGGAACTAGCTAGCCACAAAATGTCTGAAAATGAGAGCTCTGGGTGACTGTTCTGGAGGAAACCAAAATCAAGAGAAGTGGAGCCCATAACCCCATGGTGCCCAAAGGCACTTTCTATACAAGGGATGGCAGACAACAAGACAAAAAATTTTATTAACGTGAACTCAGGAACTGTCAGGCATAAGTGACAGGAATAAAAGTAACTTTATAGTAAGTACAAAATACTGAAAAATTCACTTTCTAGCTGTTATACAGAATGTGAAATACCCCTTGAATAGAATTTAATCTTTCTTGTACCTAGTACTTACCTAATTGTATTTTAGAAAGTCATTAAAATATTGGTATTCAGTAACTCTATGGACTTTTGTTTTTGTCCTTTGAAACAAAAATCATTGTTTTTTTACTTTCATATACTCAATTTTTAAAAGGGACTTGAAAGAGGCAAACTACATACATATATTTGTTTCCTTGGGTTTATATCATTTGCAGGTGTCCTCAGCAGGGCTCTGATAAGTGTTCTTAGTGACATTAGGTTGTTGTTAATGGAGTATTGATCTAAAAATTTATTGAGACAAGTCCTTCTTCTCACCTCAGATCAGATGTGTTTCCTCTAATAATTGCATTGAACACTTTAGTTCACAATTTAAATTAATATGGTTGAGTAAAACTTAAAATTTATAATAAGACTGTGAATAGAATAATTGATTATTGCAAGTGTCTGTTGAGAAGAAAAACTAGGATTATTATTACTCAGAATAAAACTATAAAGTGTGAAAATAGTGTTCTTCGATAAAACAAACAAAAAGGAACACAAGACTTTTGTTTGGACATAGCAATCGCTGCCTCCATGCACTCATAGAGTATAATATATTTCACCAAGTGTTCATAATTCAGTTAAAAATACGTAGAGGATCAAAAGAGAGATGTTAACCACCAAAGTAGTGGGGACAGAAAATATTCTGAGAGTTTGTGAGTAACCGAGATCTCCCTGTACTAGGGAGGCCAAAAGAGGTTTTCTGGAGCAGTAATATTGAGAGGCTACTGAAGGGTAGTATGCAAAATCTGAGGAAACAGTCTAGAAAAGGCAGAGCTTTGAGTGGAACCTTGGAGCAGCCATCTTGACTTCACTATGTGATCTTCATAGCATAGAGGGTGGTGAGGCAGGAGACAAACATGGAGGCCAGACTACAGTGTTGTAGGCATTGTTTTAAAATAGAGCAATGAGGAACCATCAGAGGTTTACAAGCTATGGTAGTCTATGTTTTCCATAAAGACCAATGTGCTAATTGTGTTCAGATTTAGAGAAATCCTTTCTTTTTTTCCTTTCTTTCTTTTATTAGTACAGATTTTCAATACATGATGTTTATATTCTTTGTGTGGAGTTGGTGGGTGTATATAACACATCTTAATTTCTTTCTCATCCCCTTTCCCTCAATTTCCTGAAGCCAAGAAAAGAAGGAAAATGTTTTAGCAATAACATAAAAGGACTAATTAAATATTTTGTCTGAGCTTTTTAGTAGTAGCAAAAACATCCATCTAGTTCAATGAAGATCTAAACTTTGTGATACCGTAATCCTGTAATGTATCCCAAAATAAGAATTCATACTTCCGAGTCTTTAGTTAGAACAATCTCAGAATTATATGTCCTACTTCATACTGGGTTAACTTAAGATTCTCTGGAGGCTTAACCAATCAATTTGATCATGATTAAGAATTTCCACTTAATTTATAGTTTGATATTAGCCAGAGTATGGAAATTAAAAACTGCAGCAAATGCTATGTATGTGATTCACAGACACATCAAATTCAAATCTGATATCTGGGCATGATGACACATGCTTGTAATCCCAGCACACTGGTACACTGAGGCAAGAGGACTGAAAGTCTGAACCAGCTTGAGCAGCTTAGCAAAATCTTGTCTCAAAACTAAATAAATAAAATTTAAAAGGGCAGGGGATATACCTCAGTGCAAAGGCCCTAAGTCCAATTCTTAGTACTCAAAATAACACAAAAAAACATTAATAATAGCCTGATGACTCTAAAATAGCCATTTGGATTTTTTATTCCCAAGATTTTCTCACCATCACCGGTTGTAAGTGGTATTCCAGAGGACTCAAACCCAGTGAATGATGGATTGATGTGATTCATAAGCTAGTTCAATAGATGGAGAATGCTAGAGCGAATGGAAATTGCTTGAGATTGTTTCTAAAGTTAAAAAATAAATGTGTAGACATTACATTCCTAACAGCCACATTCCAAAATGAGCCAGAATGTCTCCTTGTGGGAAAATGTAGTGAATCTGGTTGGGTCTTTATAATTTCATCCAAAAATAACAGGCAGTATCATTAAGTGGGTAACTCCCGAAAGTCAAAATTGAGTAAATTTTAAGGCTTGAAGTCTTTGCCAGTAAACCTCGGAGGTTAACCTTGGTAATTACCTACTACTGATGAAAAATATCCTGTTGCCGAAATTTTTGTTCGTCCCATCCCTGGAGAGGAAGTGAATGGAGGAAAGTTTTCTGAGTCGAACTGACTGCTCTGCAGAAACTATCAAGCCCACCAGAGCTCCTTGGCCTGGCAACCCACTTAATCCCCAGGAATAAAATTTATCTAATGGTTGTATGAATTGTGCACACTAAGTGTAGAGTGCTTAGCTCACATCCTGGCAAATATTAGGTATTTGATGAATGAATGAATGCTCTTACTCTACATAGAACCGGTCATTAGATTTACTAAACAAATAGGATTATAAAACTTCTGGAGTTATGCTCTCTTTATCTGTAAAATGACTTAAGCATGTTATTTGTCTTTGAAAACTTTCTCTCTCCAAGCTTTGAGTTTGAAGTTTCAGAATCCTAGATCCACTGGAACAAGAGATAGATACTTCCAGTAATGTTAGCCACAGCCTCCTGGAGCCCAAGGAAGTGAAAAGAGAATGAAGTAACAGAGACTGAGAATGTTTCTCCCCAGTTGTCCTCCAGGTCCAAGGAAGTACACAAACATCTCCTTGGATAAAACCCATTAGCAAAGCCTATTTCAGTAGCAATAGCATTCTGCTTAATAAGAAAGATTTTTCTTAAAGAAAATACTTTACCTGTTCTCATGCTTTCTGATATGAATTATATTTTCAAGATAGGTGATCCACATGAGGAAGACAAGTGATTTATTTGAGAAGAAAAATGTGTTCCTTGCTTAGATCACCTATGAATGGGAGAGGAAAGTGGAGAGGGAAGAAATGGGTGAAGTGTAATAGAATTATTCCAGAAATGAAGACGTGCTTCCTAGCTTATAAATGCATTCCAGAGCTCGTGGCCTTGGTTTCCTGCACAGTTACAGTCGTGGCGGGACTCTAATACTGAAGCCAAAGTTAGCACAGGTTTAAGGGAACAGATAAAACTAGATTCAACTGCAAGTTACCTTGATTCCTAGCTGGGTGAAGATTGGGCATATCACTTAAAAATATCTGATGTTTTTCAGTTTCCTCATTGGTAAAATTGGAAGTGCCACATAAACTGATGGAACATCAGATGCCAAACAGTATCTTAAATTGATGAAATATATAGAGGTAATAAGGGCAAAGTGCAGCTCAAAACATCTGGCATGTAGTAAGCAACAAGCAAATCCTTTGGGGGGAATGTGCTATTGTGACACTCAGCTCTCCCATGCAGAGGAGCACCCGTCTTCATAAGCACCCTGGCTCCCATGATCTCCATCCAGGGTCCATTTTGTGAAGGGGTCATTAAAAATCTTAATTGTCCCAGTTTTTCTTGCCATCCTAAGTGTCCTAATTTTTAATGTAAAAATAATAACCATGCCCATGAAAATGAAATTATTCATCTTTGGGTCACTTAGTACATCCAGTGAACCCGAAGTGTATCACTGCAAAGTCATAGAACTGCATCAGGAAAAATAAATCAGCCCATGCACATCGTGAACTGGGCCCAGCACTCTGCTGATCACAAGTTTTACTATTATTTTATAATGTAACTTGAATGTGATCTGGTTTTATCACCAATAGCAACACCATATGGTAAGTTCTCCTCTTACCCTGAAATAATTTACTGACGCTTCATATTGTCCAAATGGCCAAACTCTTCAGGCTGAATTTTCTCAAGGTTTCTTCAGAACATTAGAACATAGTGGAGATTTGTTTTTCAGGTGGCGCTTTACCGAGTGGATATGAAATTGGATCCGCTGGAGGCAAGAACAGATGGGGTTGAGCAGCAGATGGAAAGATCTTGTGTCGGATATGCAGAATCACTCTGGCAAAATCAATCATGCCACAGGAGTTAGTTGCAGTTCAGTTAAACAAAATGAACTGAAGTAGAGAATTAAATTATTGGGACATAAATATGGGCTCAGATTTAGAAACTGTCTTGATTAAGTGTCAATAAGACAGATGAGCTAATGATGCTGAATTAGGAGTCTTAAAATGTCATGTTTGTCAATGGTGATCATGGTTCTCTTTCATTAGTGCTTATTGGGTGCCAAGCCCTTGATGTATATGCCTCAGAATATACATCACAATCATGAACGCCCTATGAGACAGGCAGTTTTCCCATGTGATGAATACTGAAGCTGAAATGCTAAGTAACTTGATCAATGCTAAGACTCTCAATTACAGAACCAGAAGTAGAGTTAGGAAAGCTCACACAAATCCAAACCACTCTACGATACTGCCTTTCAATCCTAGTTTGCACACAAAAAAATTAGAGGTACAAACTTTCCACTTATTAAGAATCCCAAGACCCTTTCCACAGTAATAGAACAGGCCTATGATGCTTAGAGTGATCCCTAAGTCCAGACTCTCCTGGCAAGTAAAGAGCAGCTGTGGTGGTCAGATAGTTCCCAGTGAGTTTGAGGGTCACAGGGAATCACATGAGTCCCCACAGAAACCTCCCATCTGCTTTCCCCTGGAAACCCTCTCATAATCCTGAAAAGGTACTAATCCAGAAGTGAATCACCATACCAAACTTAGTTCAAAAAAGCCCAAGTACTCATTCCAGTCCAAACACACGCTGATGAATTTTGTTTCCACTCGGAAGATTCAACAAATATGTGAATCTGAGATTATGGATGACTTGCAGTACCCACTGTTTCTGTCTACTTCCAGTGCTATGACAGAAAACAGAAACTGGCAAATTAGAGACATCATTTATTGTTCACAGTTTAGGGGCTGGAAAGTCCAAGATATGGTGCTGACAGATGTGATATTTGATGAGGGACAGTTTTCAGATTCATAGATGGCTCACCATCTAGCTGTGTCCTTATGTACCAGGAGGGACCACAGGAACTCTCTGGCTGCTCTTTTATAAGCGCACCGATCTCATACCAACCATTTACAACAGTCCCACCTCCTTACGCCATCTTTTCTTTTTAACTTTTTAATTTATGGTTCAGTATATAAATTTGGGGATGATGCACCCACTTCCTTTAGAACTATAAATAATTTATAAAGAAGGAGAAATCAGTTCAGCCCAAATATTTTCCCTGCTCTAAGCTTGGAAAAAGAGAGAGAAATAGGAGGAAGTAGTCATTCATTGATTACCTACTATTTGCCAGGCACTGGGAAGATCATATAATCGTTTAAAAGGGAAAGAAAATAAGTCTAAGCAGCAGATGGAAATGCATTTGCCAGCTGCCACACTCTGAATGTCGTACTTCCTTTCCTGAAACCTCCTCTCACATTAGCAGATTCCCATTGGCTGCTGGGGCATGCCTGTTGCTCAGCTGAATGTTCGAGAAGCAGGTACCAGTTTTGAATAGCAAAGCACAGGCCCACTTTCAAAGAAGCAAAGAAGAGAAGAATGTGTTCCCTTAAGGAAAGGAATGTTTTTCTCTGCCTTATTTTCTTCAAACAGAATAAAGTTTTACCAATTCCAATGCCATAGCTTTGCTCCCCCTATGCTATACAGACATCACAGGAACCTTTGAGCCTTCAAGAAGGTAGCAGAATTCGTACTAAGTACGAGAGTGAATAGATGCAACTATACCTGCGACTGTCCTTAGGGTGCAAACGTGTTTTAAACTCTACATACTCTGCATTTTAGCCCTTAATTAATCATTAATTATCAGTAATATATGGTCAGCTTCAAAACCATAACATTGCAAATACATGAGCTATAAATTTCAGTTTAAGAGAAATTCATTTTTTAACAATCTACAATAATGCTTGTATTGAGACAACTATACACCACCAACTATATTTTTAAAATACATATTTTACAATCTTACTGAGTTATTCAAGAAAATAGCACCTAACCCAGAAATTCCAAGGAAAAAGACTTAATAAAGAGGGTTAATAAAGAGGGGTTTAGTTCAGTGGCATAAGTGCCTACTTGGCAAACATGAGGTCATGGGTTCGATCCCTGGTACCAAAAAATAAAAGTAAAAAAAAAAATAAAATAAAATATAGAGGGTTGTGGGTTTACAGGAGTAATGGGAAGGTTGGAACGACTGAGGTTCATGAAGCCAGATGGTCACTGCTGGTCTCTTAGCTGTTCTACTGGCTGCTAAGGATTAGAGGTTGCTTCCACCCCTACAGGTCAGAAATTGGAGGAGATCACCCCTGGCCACAGCAGCCTGTAGTATCCTTTGGGGAACTTCTGAGGTTGCTCAAAGTAATGTATTCCCCAAAGCCCGTCCATCTCCAGACCACTCCCACAAAGCACTTTTTCCCCACCCTCCAGATCTCATCCTGGGCTTCTCACTGATAGGATCCAAGGTGCATCTCTTTGAGGAGAGCATTCTGGGAAATGTGGTCCCAAGCTGCTGTCTTCCCTGAAGGAAGAAAGGGCACAAAAGGAGAGATATATGGTGCTCAGTGTCACAATCAGAAACAAGGGACTTTGATGGCAGTGCTGTGACCAAAAGTAGGGGATAGCACGAAGACAGAAGTCATGGAAAAGGCACACATCTGAAAAACGCTTCAAAGGGAGGATTGAGAGATTCGATACCTTATTGTTTTCCTTACACACAACCAAGTCAGTGCAACCTATAAATCAATTCTCTTTAGCTCATCTACTGATGCTTATGTTCCATTTACTTGACTTTCCTCTAACATGGCACAGTGCCTCTGCCCCCTCCTGGTGCAGAAATAATGATTTGCTGGCAGAAACTCCATGAATCAGCCTTTGCATTGAACATGCTATATTGTTTGGGAACCTGGCTAAATTTTTCCATAACTGCTTTAGAAGTGATTTCCATTTAGAGTTAGGTGGAACAAATTCCTGCTGCTGGCTAAATCCTCTTTTTTCTTTTGTGTGAGCAGGATCTCATGAGAAGGACTATTGCTCTTTTGTACTTTTCTGTGCTGTATTTTGTGTTGGGACCTATGAAAGAAGTCATCTAAAAATACATTGAGTATTGTAAAAATATACTTGTAATTCTACCAGAATTCAACTCTTTAATAGCTATCTCTCTTCTCCCTTTATGCCTCCTTTTCAATTATTATTTTCCTTTTGGAAACTGCCAGAGTAATGTTTCTTGAACTTTCATAGATACCTACACAGACTGAATGGACCCACGTCCCACCTTTGAGATGCTTGGTGACTGGATGACCTCCAACCTCAGACACAGAAAGATTCACTTTCAACAGAAACCCCAAAATAAACATTACCACTTGAATTCAAAATTTGACACTCCACCCATTTTTATGAAAAATGCATTAATGAGCTTCCTTCATATCCTCTTTTGGGCCCATCTGAACACCAAACGTTGCATAGTAATAATGCTGGTGTCAAAGTGGTTACAATTTTAGCTTATTTCAACAGCATTTTAGGGCTGCTGAGTACTATTTGTCTTCAACTGCACATAGATGCTTCTTTTCGGCATAATTCAGCTGAATCAGAAGCTTCTTTTCTCTCTACTTTCTCACATTTACCTCTAAATAAATCACATTTCTTAAACTGAAAATACAACATACAGTCTGATACCTTCTTTGAAATAAATGTTGTGGTGGTTCAAACTGTGTCACCCAAAAAGATATGTCCAAATTGTAATACCTGGCACCTGGGAGTGTGGCTTTCTTTGGAAATAGGATCTTTGCAGATGTAATGAAGTTCAGGGTCTCTAGATGAGATCATCCTATATTTGTGGTCTACTCCAAATCCAGTGGCCAGTTGTCCTTATAGGAGGAAGAAAAAGGAGATTCAAGACACAAAGAGGAAAGACATGTGGTGTCCCGTATGGAGAACAAGGAAGAAGTTGAAGTTCTGCTTCCAGAAGCTAGAAGTGTCAGAATCCATCAGAGGATAGAAAAATTCAGGGAGCTGCCTCTGAAAAGCCTTGCACAAGTGTGAGTGTAGATACCCTGCAATTAGATTTCCAGACTCAAGATCTGTGAGACAGGAGATTTCTGTTACTTTTTTCCAGAAAGACTCTGGTTATTTGTTATAGTAACCCTAGAAAATTAATACAATTATGAAATTTTTTATCTAAAAAGCAGCCTAGGTAGATGTAATGTCAATAATTATTGTGTGTTTGTTTTGACAAAATATCCTTCAAATGACAACACTTGGAAGTTCTGGATTAGGGAGGCCTATGCAGGTAATGATTCCCCCCAAGGTCACCCAAAGAACTTCTAAACCTGTAACATTATATGAAAGGCCTTACTTACCTCCCAGTTGCACTTCTGAGCCTTCACTTTTCTGCCATATTGCAACCACTTTTGCTTCCTGAAGGTTCTAGAACATTCTGGCCCCTCCCAAATCAGCATGTGTGCTCTTCTGCCTGAGACATCTTCTCCCCTCATCAGAAATCACCTCCAAAACTCTGCTCTCTTAAAGGCCCCCCCGACCCTTTATGATAGATTGGATGTAGCCCTACCTCACTTACAAACTCTTCTATTACCCCTCCTCCTTCATTCCAGTGATGATCACTGGGATTTTTTTTGTCTCTGAGATTCTCTATGTTTCCCACAGGACCATGGCCCCATAAGGGAAGACGAAGGACTTTGTGCTCATGGTTACACACCCTGGCATACAGCAAGAACTCATAATTGGTAAAGAAATCTTAGTATTTTGCCATTGATGAAGCTGTGGCCCATTAATCACACTTAAACTGTCCTGTTGTCAACAAATAATGCTGAACTGTAGGAAAATTGGTATAGTCATAATCCCCAAATTCATTGATTTTAGTAAGGTCTAAATTTTTCTCATGTGAATTTCTAAATAGGTGTAAGTTCTACTTGGGTTACAAAGGCATTTTATGAATAAGTAAAGCATGGCTGAAAGGCACTCAAGTCCAGTACCACAGTTTCCCCTGAGTACCTTTAACCATTTTGTAATCAATAAGTGTTGGTAATAGATTCCAAAGATTATATCCCTGTCATGGTTTATGTCGGTGGCCCCCAGGCCTCATGTATTTGCATTGTACATTTGTGACTGGTTCATTGTCTAGTGCTTGGATTGATGGCGTCAGTGCTACACCCTCCTAAGGGGTGGAGCCAGGATGTGATGTAATGGCAGGAAGAAGGTGTGTCTCTCTTGGCGGTTCCCGCTTGCTATTTGCAGCCGCCATGAACTGAGGCCCCGCCATGCCACCCTGCCTTGGAGCCAACTGAGTATGGACTAAAACCTCCAAAAACTGTAAGAAATAAACCTTTCCTTTCCCAACTTTGGTATCAGGTATTTTGTCTCAGTGATGAGTAAAAAGTAACTAAGACAATCCCAAAGTACTTTAAAATCAGTAGGGCAGAGGAAAAAAAAGATAACACAGACACTATGGCAAGAGAATGACATTGAGTTCTACCAGTAATGCAGGACTAGAAAGCAAATTGCAGAGAGACCAGGGAATATCAGCAGAACATTTCCAGAGGCAGTAACTTTGGCGTTGAATCTTAGGTAGAGTAGAATAAGGTGGTTAAACAGCAGCATCGAGTCTAGTTTAGGGTAGTTTCTCAGGCTTGATATTTTGAATAATTTTATTGTTGTTGTGGGTGACTGGTTTGGGTGTTCTAGGTCGTTATCATCATTTTTAGCCTCTGTCCACAAAATGCCAATAGGATAACCTCAGTGTCCCCAGGCAGTGCCAACTGTCCCTAGAGGGCACCATCCATTATCCCTATGAGAGTCACTGGCAGAGGGTTCAAGTAGGAGCCTTTCTGGCTGGGGCATGTCTACCACAAAGGTCCTTATAGCTCTGGTAGGGAACACAGGGTGGGGGGAGTTATCAAACCATGAGGTTACACAAAAGATTTTGCATGTTAGCCTAATATATTTGTCAGCCTTCTTGTTGCTGAGACACAAATCTCTAAAGGAGGAGAGATTTAATTTGTCTCATGGTTTTAGAGATTTTGGTCCACAGCCAACTGGTTCCAATGAAGGAATTTCATGGTAGAAAAGTGTAAGCAAAGCTATTTAGCTCATGGTTTCCAAGAAGCAGAGCAGAGGAACAGAGAAAGGAACCAGAGGCCCTATGGAGTATCAAAGGTCAGGTCTCCATGATCACCCGGACAGACCGGAAACTATGCTTTACTAGTCCCCAGGTAGCACCCAAGCCGCCCAGTCAAGCTGACTCTGCAAAAATTAACATGTAGGATGTTTAAAACTTCATTCCACAATCACCTACGAAAAAAATAAACAATTGTTAGCAGTAAGGGTATGTGAGATAACTAGTATTTTAAAAAGTCACTCTGGTTACAGTGAGAGCATGGGTTGAACAGAGACCAGGATGAACAATCATGAGTCCAAGGAAGATCAGTGAGTGGGAAGAGAAAGGGAAAGGAAAATTTCAAGAGGCATTGACCTCAACTCTTTAAGACTTTCTCCAAGATGATTTCTGGGTTTTCATCTTATATGACTGACAGGAGCACCATAAATATCCTTCATAACTCACTGGATATTAAACCCTTTGACTTTGAGAAATTATTAAAGGTTTGAACTCAGGAAAAAAATTACTTGTACAGTTTTTTTAAACATAATCCAGATAAACTCATAAATAAAGAGAATTACTTAAGGCTTCAAATTCAGTTAGGGCTCCAACAAAGATTCCTTGAGAAAATTGTCAGAAAGAGAGAGAGAGAGAGAGAGAGAGATACTTATGAAAGTAATCTATATAATGAGACCTCAGTAAATTTCCACCCTCAACCCTAAGCCATGGATCCCCAAGTTACCCAAAGAATAATCATGGGCAAAGAACCAAATTGAAACATTGAGGCCAATTTTGTTGACCAATTGCCCAGTAAATTATCTCACTTCTTTGCTTTCCTCTCTGGGTCTATGTAACAATAACAAAAATATTGTATGGATAGATATTTCAATTAAGTCTATTGGTATATTTTAAAATATACATAATGATCATATTCATCATAGAAAACTTGTACCATTATATATTTTGATTATTCAGATATTTTTAAGAGATGGATCCTTGAGAATACTAAAGAGTAACTCCCAATAGTAGTACTATCTTAGAATTTGCCAGAACTTGTGTTTCCATGTGGCCATTTGTCAATATAAAAGGCAAGTAACTGACCAGACACACCTATTATGATCGTTTACCATGACAGAAAGGCAATGAAGACCCGGATGTCAATTATCAGGAGAGTCCTCAGGAGCTGGCACTGTGCCAAATGTAAAGACAATTAAGTATCCAGGCAAAATTTAACTTTCTTAGACTTTGTTTTGTGGAGAAGTTCTGTACTATTTCACGAGCTCATTCACATACCTTGTCCTTACCCGTGAGGACAAGTGGGACTGCTGAGGAATTCAAGTCCAGCTTCAAGGAGATTCCACAAGGATTCTGCCTGAGCAAACCCAAATGGGAATAACTCGATTCGAACCAAAAACATTTCAGGATGTATGAAATTTTGATGAATATGAAAACATATTCATACATAAATACAAGGTAAAAATAGAATTTTATGTGTTGATAAATTATGTATCTTTAAATATTTGCCTTCAGTGATAGCAAAGAAATAGAAATCCTTGTCAATCCATACAATGATTCATTCTTTCTTTTAATAAATTACCAACCTTAAACTTCTTGCTTAATAAAATTAATTACTTTTTAATCATAAACCAAGTGACAATTCACAAAGTGAACATTAAAATAGCTAATATTGATCAAGTTTACTATCAGTTCTGTATTATTAGCAAAAATACGCATTTTTTTTCATTTCATATGTGTCACAGGTGTGTTTAGTGTTTCAATGCTTAATTCATTCAATTTTCACAGTCGTGAAGAAGCACATATAGTATTACTTCCATTTTATAGATAAGAAAGTTAATAGCCCAGTGAAGGAATTTACCAGTGCCCGTATAGCTAATCAGTTGCAATCTCTGATTAAGGGAGACATGATCTCCATACTCCATAAATAACAAACATCAGAGACTGTTCACATGTAGACCAATCAATTCTAATGAACACAATTTGGTACAGATCTATAAGATACATAGTAAAACTCATTCTGTGATAACACAGAATGTGACCTTTATGTCTACATAGTCTGCATTCAAAATTGTTCCTCTAATAATTTCTGGGAGTATATTCAGCTATAATAACAAGGGGAAGAAAATAATTTTTAGCAATTTAAAAGTAGCATTACTATACACCAATAATGGACTTACTGAGAAGAAAATTAGAAAAACCATGCGATTCACAATAACATCAAGAAAAATTAATTATTTAAATATAACCAAGAAGATGAAAGTACTCTACAATAAAACTACTACATTCTGAGGAGCTCAAAGAGGACATTAAAAAATTGAAGTGTATCTCCATTCCTAGATAAGTAAAATCAATATAGGCAAAACGGCCATACTTCCAAAACTAATATACAGACTTAACACAATTCCAGTCAAAATATTGCAAAACTAGAGAAACAATACTAAAACTCATGTAGAACCAGAAGAGACCATGTTATGAATTAAAAACTGGTGGTCAACTTAACACCAGCTGGATTAAATCAGCATGGTGCTGAGCATAGATGTTCTACCTGAGGAAAGTTGCCAGCATAAATAGAGATGTGGAGAAGAGGAGTAAGGCATTGTGGGTTTCTCTAAGTATTGCTGTTCAAGCCATTGGTTCTCCTTGAAGGAGCTCATCATGACTAACTTCCCCAGTGTGAGTCCGACCATTGTCATCGGAGGAGCTCGGGCCCTTGTTGGTGAAAGCAGCTGTGGTTCACTTTAGGGGAGCTCTGGTCCTCACATCGAGCATTGCTTCCTGGCTCCGGAGGGGAAAACATGTGCCATTTAATCTCCAGGGGAAGCTTGTCACACTAGCTTTCTGGCAGGTACTTAACTGCTCTCATTGTTGGAGGAGCTTGGGACCTCTATGTTGCTGAGAATGGCTGTGGTACTGTTCATGGCAGCCCTGGTCCTTATTTTGAACTATTTTGACTTCTCGACTCAGGTGTAGAACCCTCAACCAACTGGCACAGTTACTTCACCTGCTGGCATAGACTTTCTAGCTTCCACTGCTGACCTTTGGGCCCTCCCAGTGTATTTCTGTAAAACAGACTGGTATGAGTCCTTCTCATGGGCTCTAGACCTCTAGTTGGACTCGTGAGAGGCATTGTTGTGTACTCTAGGTCTTCAGCTGGACTCATGCAGGACATTGCTGTGGGATCTAGACCCTTGGTTGAATATTCTGAGTCTTTAATGTTGTGGCCAGATTTCCTACACTTTCTGTGTTTAATTCTGGGTGACCATCATAAAATAATATTGTAAATTCTGTGTCCAGATTCTCATTGTTCTGCTTACAGCCCCTGACTACAACAGACCGTAAGAGCAAAAGGAATCCTAGGTACAAGAGCAAAGCAAGAGGCATCACAATCCCAGATTTGAAGTTATATTACAAAGCTACTGAAATAAAAAACAGCATGGTAGCAACACAAAAACAGACACATGGATCAATAGAATAAAATAGAGGATGCAGAAATAATTCCAGGCATATGCAGCTACCTGATCTTTGACAAAGGGTCCAAAAACATACTCTGGAGGAAAGACAGTCTTTTAAATAAATGATGCTGGGAAACTTGGCTATTTATATACAGAAAATTGAAATAGACGCCTGTATCTCAACATAAACTAAGCTAAAATCAAAATAAATGAAAGATCTAAATGTTAAAACAGAAATGCTTAATTTTCTGGCAGACCAAAACAGATAAAATTCTTGAATTCACAGGCATAGGCAAGGACTTACTAAACAGAACCCAACTGGCACAAACAATACTAACAAGAATTAACAAGTGAGATTATATCAAATTAAAAAGCTTCAGCACAGCAAAAGAAACAACACAGTGAGGGAAAAAAAACCTACCAAGTGGAAAAAAATATTTACTAGCTATTTCTCAGACACAGAACTAACATAGAATATATAAAGAACCAAAACAAAATTTAAACCTCCTAATATAAAAGAACCCATCAAATGATGAGTCACTGAAACAGACACTTCTCAGAAAAAGAAATTAGAAATGACTTATCAAGACATGAAAAATGTTCAGTATCATTGGCCATTAGAAAGACGCAAATTAAAACACTGAGATTCCATATCACTCAGATGGCTGTCATCAAGAAATCCAGGAATTATAAATGCTAATGAGACTGCAAAGAAAAGAAACCCTTTTCCTATACATGGTTGGTGGGAAAGAAAAGTGATGCAACCACCATGGAAATCAGTATAGATATTCCTAGAAAATTTAAATCTAGAAATTCCATTTGACCCAGCTATTCCGCTTGTAGGTATCTCCCTCAAGGAGTTAAAGACATCATATTATGGTAATACATGCGTACTCATGTTTACAACAGCACAATTCATAATACCTAAATCTTGGAGGCAATAGATGAATGGATAAAGAAAATGTTGTATTTACATACAATGGAGTACTACTGTGCCATAATGGAATGATAAACTTGAATCACTGCAGGAAAATGGATGCACCCTGACACCACAAAGTTAAGTGGAATAAATCAGACACGGCAGCTTAAATGCCACATGGTTTCTCTTGCATCAGAAACCCAAAATATAAATAAAGAGCTAAATAAAAGATAGATAATAAGAACTAGAAAGGTAAACTTTGTCAGAATGGGGAGGGGATCAAGAAATGGAGGGAAGAAGAAAGGCAACAAAAAGGAGATGAAAAGAAAGAATTAGTACATATAATGTACATGTAACATTATGCAATGCAAATATGTACTAACAAAAATAAAAACTGATTCTACAATTATTCTCAAATCTTTCAGCTCCATTTCAAATACATGTTTCCTTAAAATTTGTCTTGTTTGGTTTCTAAAAGGTATATGGACTTTAAATTTTGTTTAATGCTAGGAAAATATAACTGAGTAATTAATTTCTCAAACAAAAAGTTCCAAACTACACAAATACAGAGAAAGCTTAAGTTCCAAACTACACAAATACAGAGAGTTTGAAGAATCATACACAAAACAGTAAACCTTCAATAAATCACTGTATTGTTGCCATTTCAGGAGAAATTTTAATTTTGTTTGTATTTCAAACATAGAGTCAAGAAGACTCCAGAGATCCTTTCTGTCTCCATGTTAGAGACTGTGAGTCACATTCGTAATGCCAGCTCCAGCTTAGTCCTCTGAAAAGTGTATTAAATCAGGATAATAATTGTTCAGGAAACTTTCTCCTAAAAGTATAGCACTGAGATTCCACTGGAAAAAAATAAGGAAACAGCAACATTCTGCTACCATTTAATATCCTGCATTTTTGTGAAGCGACCATTAGCAGAATATACTAATATCGTTATGACAATCTGAACAGATGAAAGTATCTCAAAGCCAATGTTACATTTTCATCAACTAAATCACCATGTGTTTCAATAAACACAATTATGAATGTTAATGTACCAACAGATTGAGTAATTTGATTTTTTGGCATCATTGTTTATGGGGCAAAAACAAATTAATCATCATTGAGGTAGCACTTAGGAAGGAAGACTTTGGGAACACTTCTGCTACAACCCTTTGTTCACTAAATAAGAATCTATTTGGCTGTCTGCTTCTGGGACCATCTTCTTAGTAAGTAAATATTCTATGTAGCATATCAACGTAGGGCCAGAGAATTGAGGGCGAATAGTGAACTTTACTTTGATAAGCGTCCACAAGACCCAAATAGGAAATGTCGCTTCAGTGGAGACAGTGCCTGAGCAAACTACCTACTAGCCCTGCACACCTGTGAGCAGGGTGGGACCTCTGTCATTCCTTCCTACGACCAAAGTCATTTCTGGGAGGCAAGTGACATTGTCGTGGCTGGTTCTAAAATGTTCGGCTTTGGAAAGGATGTGCTGGTGAAATGAACGTTAAAGAAAAAATCCTCAGACACAATGATGAGGTTTGGGGGATCAAACTTCCAAGTTACCTTCAGCCCATAACACTACATTATCAGATGTCTCCAAAGAAGAGATTCTTTTGCGGCAAGAAGCCACATTTTAACACCATTTGAAATTAACCCTTCTGTGAAAACAAGAAAATATTGGCAGTTTTTAATCACCTTCTGACAAACATCCTTCAAAAATAAATGGTTTCTCTGGCTTGTTAAGAAAGTATGTGGAAAGCAATTTAACTTTTTTTTCTGTGAATTTATGCTCAAACTTTAAAAGATCAATCACAGGCTAGGCAAGTGGCTGAGTAGTGGAGCACTTTCCTCCCGTGTGTGAGACCCTGAGTTTTATCTCCAGAACTGAGAAAGAAAGAAGAATCATTATAACTCTTGAAGGTTCATTGTTGCAAATGTAAAGAGTATAAGAGCTACATATCCTGCCTTGGAGAGAATTTCTTGAAAAAAAATCCATATTGTGACTTGAACTTTTAGTACTTTGCCTCTGTGATAGTTCCAAAGGAAAGACATGTAACAAGGCATGGCAGCACATGCCTGTAATCCAGTACTCTGGAAGGCCGAGGCAAGAGGGTCAAAAGTTTGAGCCCGGCCTGGGTGACTTTCTGACTTAGCAATGCCCTGCCTCAAGTAAGACAGGAGAGGGTGGTTCAATGCAAAGGTCCTCTGTTCAATCCCCAGTCTTGGAAAAAAGAAAATGGGAGTATAAGACAGGGGCATCTGAGTTTGTTATTAGGTCTTTGAACTTTCTACCATATGCATTATTGAGCTAATTAAGAAATGAATGCGTCAGAAACAAGCTTGCCACACTTTCCTCAGGGTCTTTCAGTTATAGCCCACAGTCTTCTTGTTAAGAGTTTCTATCCAGCCCCTCTTCCAGTTTACAGACTAAGCTTACAGAGGAAGTGTAATTGAGACATTTTCTGTACCATTTTCAAAGTGTATCACTGTATTTAAGAAAGTTCTGACTTCTTGATTTAGCAAGATGATTACACAGAACAAAACTCAAGCTTATACGTCTTTCTCTGACATTCCTCTTCGTGTTAATCCCTAACAAAATTTGCAGATGCATTCACAACTTCAGCTACATTAAAATTAAAAATTCAACAGTCTAATGCCAAGATAAAGTAGCCTAAACAAGGCATTTTTATGGGTCACATTTCGTTCTGGGACTTCCTATTTTTCACTTATTTCAAGCAAGTTTATAATTGTTCCTTGCAACATTTTTAGGATAAAATTTAAAATCAGTCATCTGCTGGTTTTGTTTTCCTTATTCAGCTTGAGATCTTCCGTTTCTCCTCATGATAGCTCTTTGACTGAATCTAGACATTTGAGCTGTAGTGTTATCAGACTATAGACCTGCTGTTGTCATTCTGTCCCTGCTTTTAGCTCTTTTCCTTCTCAAACTTTTTTGAACCCTTTAGCCCAAAGTTCAAGTACAATGAGGGAAAAAGGACAAAGTTGGCTCATTGATGGAGGCAGCGTAGTGCTTCATGTGTCACAGTTAGATTCTCCAGGAAGAAAGGACCTGTCATTAAGGTGCCTTTGTGAGTCACAGATGCCAGTGAGGCTACCATACCCTAATTTTCTATTCCATCCACTGCCTACTAACGTAACTTGTTTTCTGAAGTACCTAAGTGTCTCCACTCTTGGACTGCCACTCTCCTTTTATGTACAGTCATAATTCGCCATTGAGGATTAGCTGGAGGGGCAGCAAGTCTGAATTAAGAATCACAACAATTACTATTTCATGTACATACAAGTTTATTGCATTTAATTCAGTAGAAGTACACACAAGTTTACTGCATTTAATGAAAAAACACCACTGAAACTGTTACAAAGAAGATTCCTCACAGCACCTGTGTTAACCTGCAGAGACACCCCATTTGTACACTAGTAGAAAGTCATATGCATTGACTCCTTAGCTGTTTTCTTGAGTAGGAAAATACTGCTTTTAAAATCTTGTTTACTTATTCTCAAACAAATCTCTTGTAAATTTCAACCCAACCCTTCCCTGAAATTTCACAAATTCTAATGTAGTAGAATCCAAATTAGAAGTCTGATTATACACGGGTTTTCGGTTTAAAGGGCATTAATTAAACTGCTTTGCAGCATGAACACTAGAATCCGGTTTTGCACAATCATTCTATGGGCTGAAATCTAATACAATTATTTTCTGAGTGACTCATTGGTCAATCAATTTAATGGGCTCTAGTAGGTGTTGGCTTGTGTTGATGATCTGTAAATACTGTCTTGCGTCTTGGAACATTTCTTTTTCTGTGTGCGTGATAAATTCAGGCTCAAACCATCTTGTAGAAGAATCATCTCAGTGTTTTAAAACTGGCATTTGAAACTGGCTTTCAGAGAGAACAACTGAAGCTTAGCAGAAATAGAAAATCAAAAGTTATTTAGGACAATTAGACACACTGTGCAGGATTCTATGTGTTGTGCTGGTACCCCTACCTCCAGATCAATTTGCTCATCTTATCAGGGAATTCTTGTATTTATTATTCATAGCATTAAAAATGTGCTTCCAGTGACAGAGGGGAGGATGATTATGGTAGAGAACAGTTGCATTTCTTCCCACTTGAAGAATAACAGTGTAAGTTTCATGAGTAATGAAACAGTAAACTTTTGGAAAATGAAGATTTAGTTTTAGTAGTGTGTATTTTTATCTTGATAAGGACTTAGCGGCTAAACATTCGTCACATCCCTCTGTGTGCTGAGTCATGAAGCAACTGGAAAAACAAGGTCAGCTGGAAATAAAACTATCAGCCTAGACTGTGTTGATTGAGCAGTACGAAGCCTTTACCTTCTACTTTTCCAGAGTCCATGAGACTTAGAGGCGATTATGGCACCACAGTGTGCCCACAATACTTAGGAACATAAACATCCCCACCTCACCCCCCTGCGAGGTCACATCCTCATGACCAAGGCCATAGTGTGGTCAGCCACATGCTGTCCACCAGTGTCCACCAGCCCCAGGTAACAGTTAAGTACTCAAAACACAGGCATTGTGACAAACATCAAATTTTTATTTAAATTAAAATTTAAAAATTAATGCTCACTTCATTTGTTGGAAGACTTTTAAGTCTGTTTCAGGCAACTCAAATATGTGTAAATCTTCAATTGTGAGTTACATGGTGTCTAACTATAAATGACTGAGTCCCCACTAAAATGAGGAGGCCAGATTTAGAGATTGTGTAAGAATATATTGCATGAAGTTTTAAAGGTCTAGAACAAAATAAAAGATAGACTGGAAAATAGCTCATTAACAATTGTCTACATTTTGCATACATTGAGTAAAAAAAAAGTCAAAATTGATATTTTTAAAAATCTTAACTATTTCTCTTTTACTTTTTAAATGTGACTCCTGGTAAATACTAAATTGCATATGCGGTTCACATCGTACTTCTATTAGACACACTCTGTTAGACAGTGATCCTGACACACACACTAGTTGGCCTGTGAAGCTCCTGGCATGATGGGGGGAGAAGAATGAACTGCCAATGGAAAGAAGAGAAAGGAAACCATTGATTCTGGCTTCCCAAGAGGCTGACTAGTCTGGGCCATTTTGTGTCCCCACGTGGCTTCTGAGCCTGGACTTAAGTGGAAGAAACTGTCCATCCAGAGGTTATTTATGCTGCCAGCTGTCTTCTAAAATGTAGGCTTCAAAAGCCTGCGCATTGTCTTAGCATGATGCTTCCCTTCCACACCTTGCTTTTATAAAGCTTTCTCTTTCTCTAGGCTTGGTTAATGCTAAATTAAAATTGCACTATAAAAATCTCTCTTACCAACCATTTTCCTGTTGTAGCACAACATAACTTTCCCTGAACATTTATCCATCTTTCAACCTAAGGTAAGAAGAAGCATAAGAAATAAGATAACTACCAATGCCCAGCCTGCCAAAAACCTTTTACTCACCATTCCGGTGGAGGCAAAATAAAAATTGGATTGCTGATGTCTGAAAGAGAGTTCTGCCCATTTTGATTTCAACAGCTCCTTTTTATAAAAGCACTCACCTTTCACATGGTCTGTTGAGCCCCCACCAAAGTGGCACTGTCTCTCCAGACTGTGTTCCCTAGGACAAACTCTCCTGGACCTAGAAATCACTTTCTCAGCCCAAGAACGGGACACTGGCTACTCTGAGATCCAGGAAGCCACCTGGACCATCCCTAAATCCAGGCAACCCTGAGAACATTGTTCAGTTCATCTCCCCACACTGGCGTCTCCTGTGGCTTACTCCTAGCTCCTTGTTCAGTGATGTTTCCCCCAAACTTGGATATTCACTGCAGTCTCCTCACAGTCTTTAAAAATGAGGCCCAGGACCAGACTACACTGGATGCAAGAGCATCATAGCTACAGAGCAGAGCCTGAAAAATGTTTGCCAATCAGAGGACCCATGTGCACCCCAAGCTCTTCCTACAGCAGTAGCACATGACTCACCCTTCTCATGAAAAATAAGCTGACTGAAAGCAGGTGGAGAAAAGCCTGAAACGGTTGCCTCAGAATTCACAAATAAGTCCTACTTACTTGCGGAGATGAGGTAAAGGCAATGATACCAAGGGGAAATCTACTTGCAGGACTTTATATAATGTTTTACATGTACTATGTGCTCAATGCTCATCTTGGGACAGAAAGAATGTTTTTACTATATCACGAACTACACCAGCTCTAAAAATGTTTTATTAACGCATTAGTCAATTTTCCTGCCATGCACAATTTGAAGGAGAGGCTTAATTGGTTCATGTTTTCTGTGTATGATGGGTTGGCTCTGAGGTGGAAACATAGAGGACAATGTGCAGCAACGCTGCTTACTTCAGGGCGGCTGGGAAGCAGAGATGGGTAATGGGGTCAGAGAGGAATCAGAGAAGGATCAGATACAGAGCCCAGGGCCACACCTCCATGACACCTAAGGCCCCGCCTCCATGACCGCCCAGGGCCACACCTCCGTGACACCCAAGTCCCCGCCTCCATGACCGCCCAAGGCCACACCTCCATGACACCCAAGGCCCCGCCTCCATGACCATTCCATGCTCAGTTCCAGAGCAACTGAAACTGGCAGTCACAAAAGCCAGCACCAGTGTGGGGGTTTGGGGGGGCTGCCTGTTTTTTTAATCAGAATTTGGAAAATAATTTGTCATGCACAATTGAAAATCCAGAACAGTTTTAAAAGTCTGTAAGTCTGAATGTAGCTAAGGTCCCTGAAAATGTACTGGAGAAAGAATCAGCCAGGTGTAAGGGTTTCCTAGAGAAATTTGTCACAGCCAGACACTGAGAGGAGAGCTAAGAAGGGGACAGGCAGACGCAGGAGGGACACTGGCAGCCCTTCGGGGCCTTAGTCCAGAGGACCATCATAATCCGTGCTGGGTTTCCAGGACTTTGATTATAGGATAAACAGTTTAATATATTTTTTACAGTCTTTATCTTGGTTAATTTACTTTAAATTTAGAAGCAAAGAATGTAAAAGTAAAAAAAGAGATACTGCCTATATTTTGACATAGTATTAATCAATTATTTTTCCAACACATGGAATTATTACATTTGTATCAGTGTAGGACACATGTTATTGTTGTTTTACTTTGCATTAAATCCAATCTTTAAAAAAAAATTTCTATCTCCTCTATGTTTAACATATTTGAGTATATAAATACCACTTATAATTGTAACATTTTATGTTGCTATCGGCAAAAGGTTTCAAATGCTATGTACTTGATTTGAAATCTTTTGCACTTTATACGAAGTGTGAATGTGTCTCTAAATTCTCACCAATCACATTCTCAATAGGAGCCAGATAGGTGTTAGAACTAAGGTGACTCTGATTCATCTTCAATACTGTATCAGTATCTGCAAGACAATAAATGGCCAAGAACTTGGCATCAGGAG
>PVJX010003909.1:0-80231 GCA_004027295.1 Dolichotis patagonum
TTTGAAAGTAGAGTTCAAAATAAAGGTTCACATTCTGCAAGCAGAAAAAAGAACGTTAGAAACACATTCTGGAGCCATTGCATCTCATCATTCCTTGGAGATTTCCTTAGGACCGGAATTTGTGGTGCCTATGTGCATCCATGTGAGGTCCTCGGCCTCCTTCATATTTTAGGGCTTTAATATGAGGAATAGTCTTTATTTCAAGGAAATAAAAATAATAGAATAGAAGTGGGAACAATGAGGATTAGACAAGGAGAAAATATATCCTGCTTTCTTTTTCAGAAAATAAATAGACTAAGAGATTGTCCCTTCTTTTGCCACTTGAAACAACAGGCTAAGTACACCTAATGACAAAGCTTAGAATTATAGTCTAAATGAGTTCAAGTAGTGTCGCTACACAGCAATCTGAAGAAAAGCATGGAAATCCAGCCAGGTTTATCCAACATTTGGGGAACATTTTCTTCCTAGAAAGTGAGAAATATACCACAAAATAAAAATGTAATTTTTATCATATGAAACATGAGATTGTAATGAATATATTATGTCATATGTAGTATTATGATGTGTTACAATAATTTGCATTCATGTACCTATTATTTTTTAGGTACCAATTATTAAAATAACCATTTTACATGTTTTCTAGTTTATATTTCTCTCACCAATTGTACAGAACAGTATCCCTGTTGTCTCTTTTAAGAGACAAGAACATTGAAGCAGAGAGAGGTCATGCATCTCTCCAAGGCCACACTGTCCTGCAGTGCCTTTTTCAGAGTGAAGATCTTAGGTTGTAGACCATGCATAGAATTTTTAGTTTTGTGTCAAGCTGTCCTGTATACAGGGACTGTAAGATACTGGAGGAAAGTGAGCCTGTTAGAAGTGAAATAGATTTAAAAATTGCATCTGATTTGGGTACAGATAAGTAGATATATCAAAGTCCCTTTGAACATGGCTCAGTCAGAGTATTTGTGAATTAATTTCACATAATACAATTAGTTAATTACTAATGTATAACTGTACTCACCTTTTGCCCTAAAATATTAGTGAAGTCTCATACATATTCTCAAATGAACCACTGCTCCTAAGTATACTTGATTGCAAAATACAGTTTGACCTTAGAGAACTTCAATATTCGTTACTCTCTAGCTTCATCTGCCTTCTTGGCTTCACTGGTGTTCACTTGTGTTTGTGTGTGGCTTTTGTCTTCCTAGCCTGTGTGAGTGAAACTGCCTCCCTTGAGTAATGCCTGCCTCGAGTTCTGCAGCTGTATTATTATCATTTTCAGCATCATTTTATATTTATGGAGTATGTGCTGATTTTGTAAGATGAATAAAATTACACTTCTGTATTTCTGCTTTTTCTTTGGTCTCATTTCATTTTGACCTGGAAACGTACACTCTCATATTGAGGGAAACAGAAACCACAACCAGTGAAAAATACTCATTTGTCTTCAAGATTGAGACTGTCACAATAGTGTCACTTTCTGTGACTTTCAGCTTGCCTCAAAACATGTGGCAATGAAATCATTATTTAATATGCTTTTGTCAAACATTGAAAATACATTTCCCAATTCTCATTGTCATACGTAGTTTGCGTAAAGGGAAAGATTTGGGGATAAAAATTTGAGATCTGGAGGAATTTTGTCAAATGTAAGTCTTCATTCTGTTATGTAATCTTGTTTCCTTTTTCAGACAGGAATTCTTAAGTGGAATCAGCTTATGAAGCTGCAGTGCACAGTGACTGCCTCCGTGGTATAAACCTTAAAGAATTTTAAAATGAGGAATAGATTTAGGATCAAGGGTTTAACATAAAAAATGACAAAAATCTTCCTGCTTTAGCAGTAGGAAAAGAGCTCAAAAGTCGGACCATTTTTGGGTTAGGGTCAAGTCAGACAGACTCAGGATAGAGGAGTGTTTATTTGACATTCAATTCAATTGAGTCTCTCCCTCTTAGGTGTTAGTTGCAGCTACTTAGAATCAAGGGACAAAAATGTGCTACTCTAAATGTGAAAGGGTACTTCTTAAACACAGAGCTTCCCAAATGTCTACCTGAAGACTGAGATTTAGAGAGTGGGAAGATACTTGGGAATTGGCTTGTTTAAAAAGTATTCCAGGAAATACTTAACCTCAGGGAGATCTGAGGTGCTCTATGAAGACAAAATATGTCACTGGTAGAATTCATTAAGCTTCTTGCAACTTTTCCATAGATGATTGTATCTGACAATTTTGCTCTGTCTTGCTAGTTCTGCATCATTGATTCTGGACCATATACTACCACAGCTCCCAACTTCCCCAGTCCTTCTTTGCTCACCATCTTGCCTCTTGGGTCATGGTCATTCAGCAGTTCCTCCAACTAACCTTGCATTTTGACACATTCTGTTGAATTCATATGAGAGAATTTGCAGTTTGGTGGTCAGACAGGATGATATGTATATTGTTACATTCTTGTTTGTACTAAATCCTAAGCAAACATATTTTAGCAAACCTTGACTGGAATCCTCTAGGGAACCTTATAAACCAGCCCTGGTAATACTGATGTAATTGATCTGAAATGTACTGTGGGAATCATGGACTTTCAAGACCCCAGGTGCCTCTAATGTGCTCCCAGGTGTGAGACGCACAGCTCAAAGAAGTTGTGCAATCACTGTAGTAGTCTTTAGGAAAGCAGGGCTGGGTTTATAAGCTTCTGTGTGAGCCATCTTTGAAGTAACCAACCAAAGTAGCATATTGCTCACCCAAACTCTCTTTTCCTGGGAAAAAGAATTTTCAATGAAACTCTTTTATGTCTAGCCACCATTCTTCCCAAACCCCATCTGAAAAGAGAATGTTATAATATATTTATATAGTACTTGTTTCCCTGGAGGACATGTACCATGAAGATCTGCTTTAAGACTTCATTAGTCTTCACAGACTTTTTATTTAAGATTTCCCAATATTACCATACTAATATATAATTGCTGCTGAAAACATTATTTAAAAAAATATATATGCCATAGGATTTGCTAGCTTAATATTTTTATCCCATAAACATTTATGTATATAGGTATATATAAGAGCATATATAAAGTGCATAAAGTATCTATAACATATATAAAATACACTCAACTGTGCTTGCGTTTATCAATATCTCTTTTTGATATTCACTCTTTACTGCTTTAGTTTTTTTCTTCTTCCCTCCCTTTGCAAAAATATTCATCTCTGTTTATTGCAGACATTCCCATGGCTACACTTTTGGTTCATTTGCTTGGCATGCTTGCTTATTTCTCACATGCTTACGGTGAGAGTTGCTCATGTGATCGGACTGCTGCAGTGATTCTATAATGCCTGCCATGCAGCCTCCGCCTGCCTTACCCACCATACAAAGTCTTCATTCTGTGATCTTCCTTTCCCTTGACAATTACTTACAATCATCACAGACCTCCAGCAGTTCAACAGTAGACAATGTCAACCTTGCCTCCCTGCATCTGTTTCAAAAGGCAGCATCATACAAGCACACCTGGGGGAAGACAGATCTGAATTCCAATTCTACACTTCCTAAATATATGAACTTTCTGAGCTTATATTGCTCAGGGATTGTGGGGATTAAGTAACATAAACATGCCTATGTGGTGGGCATCGGCTGGGGCATGAGTGATCAATATATGCTGCTATTTCACAGTCAGTGGTCCTCCTGGATGCAGCATGCCTGCAAGTCTCAGCCCAAGCTTTCCTGATTTTTATATTCTTTCCTGAGTTATACAGGTAGGCTTCAAGACTGTTCCTTTACTGTATCATTTCTGCTTGTTTATACCTCCTGTACAAAACATTCCCTTCCTCCCTTTTATTAGTATTTTTCTAACCCCTAGACTATAAACTCTGCGAAATGGAGACGTGACTTGAATCCCTGTGACTCCATTGCTAGACATGCAAGTATTTTATAAAAGCTTGGAGACATTTAAGGAAATCACTTATGTACCTATGAATACTTGAATAATTAGTGCTGAGGCCTTAGACAAACACTGTGTTTCTCCACCTGCAGAAGCAGAAGACAGTACTGGACAAGGCATTCAGGGCCTGAGCTCCCGTATCCTACTGGCCTTAAATTGGATCTTTTTAAGCAACCTGGCAACATCTGGTATTCAGAATGGAAATCTAGAAAGCCTGTCTATGGCATGGAATTTCTGCATGCTGAAACTCAAATTATTGATCCTCTACACAGTGAGCATCTTAGTTAGTCCCACCATGTATCTTCGTAGCCGCGGCTGCTGGAATCTCCGTTGCAGGCACTTGGCTGTGTTGTTTTGGCTCAGGTTTATTATAAGAGCGGGTCACTTTCCTCCAAGAGGGTCTTGAGACGTCTGTTGTGGACATGCTTCCAAGTTTTACTTATCATTCATTTTCTGAAGAAATAATCATTTCATGTCTGGTGATGAGTATTCAACTATCTCATTATCAGCCCTCATTGACTGATAATATTAATGGGGCTTCCATTCTGATCAGATCTGATTTGGGCTAAATGCTCACTAGTAAACCTCCCGTGCTTCTTTCAAGTTAAGGTGTTCATATTTGTGGTATTTTCTTTCATCACCAAGGAATAATGAACAGGGTTTGTAAATTCTTTAGTTGATAATGTGGTGATTATAGTAATAAAAGAGTGCTTTGTGCAATAGATAGAAGGGGTGTGTGGCGGAATTAGGAAAAATGAATTATCAGACTGAGACTGAATAGAAACAGGTCTTTTTGTCTCCTGTCCTTGAATCTACTTTGGCTAAATCAAGTGAGAAAGGTAGAGTGGACTGCGATCCATTTTTCCTTTAATGATGTCTAATTGACAAATAAATTTCACATCATATTAATGGTGTACAATGCGATGTCTTGATGTATGTGTATAATTTCACTGACAATGATATAATATGTATTTTTTTGTTAAATGAGATCCACAGTCAAGCTAATTGCATACATATCTATCACTTCATGTGGTTATTTATTTTCCTGGTAAGAACATTTATGTTCTAGTCTGTAAGCAATTTTTCTGTCATCTGGACCAACAGTAATAAGCTTCTGGTCTGCTTTCTTCTAATAATTTTAGTTTCAAGTCTTTGCTCCTTTAATCCATTTTAAGGTGAATGTTGTAAATGCTGAAGGAGACAGGGGTCCGGTTTTATTCTTCTGCATGCAGATATCCAGTTTTCCCCAGTGTTTATTGAACAGACTGTTCTTTCTCCTTTTTGTGTTCTCAGTACTTTTGTTAACATCAATTGACCGTAACTGCATGGCTTTATTTCTGAGTTCTCTCTTTTGTTTGTATGTCTGTTTACACCGCATTTATATCATAAACATATTAGCATGCAATTTTGACTAGTGTAGATTTGTAGTGAAGTATGATGCTTCCAACTTTGTTCTTTATGCTCAACATTATTTAGGCCATTTGGGACTTTTTGTGTTTCTGTACGCATTTTTAGACTTTCTTCTTCTATTTTGCTGCTAAATGCCACTGGAATTTTGATTGATTATCCTGAATCTGTAGGTCACTTTGGGTAATACAGACATGTTAGTAATATTAATTACTCTAATACTTGAACAGAGGAAATCTTTTCATTCATTTGTGTCTTCAATTTCTTTCATCAATTTTCTGTAGTTTTCAGTGTACAGATATTTTAGCTTTTAGTTGAATTTCTTCTTAAAGTAATTTTTTGTCTTGCCTGATCCCCTCAATTAAATTCTTTTTTAAAATGTTACTGTAAGTGGGGTCATTTTCCTTTTCAAATAGTTCTTCATTGGTATTACTAATCTATGTATGTCTGTTTTATTTTCTGCAACTTTATTCAGTTTATAAGTACTAACAGGTTTTTGCTGGAATCTTTAAGATTTTATGTATATAAGAACATGCTATGTTCTAACAGAGAAATTATTATTTCTATCTTTTGTATTTGAATGCCTTTTTGTTTTCTTGCCAATTACTCTGATTAGCAACTACAGTAAATTTTGAAAAGAAGTAGTGAGAGTGAGAATCTGTGTCTTGTCTCTGCTCTTAGAGGAAAATATTTCTGCCTTTTACTATTAGTATGATGTTAGCTGTAAGCTTTTCACATGTGGCCTTTATTGTGTTGAGGATAATTCCTTCTATAACTGATCTATTGAGTTTTTTGTTTGTTTTGTTTTTTCGTTTCCTGGAGACAATTTATTTTTGGTAAGTGCTGTTCGTGAGTACACACACACTTACTCGCACAGAACAATCCATAGCACTTAAGTCTGGAAACAGGTGATAATTGAAAAGAGAATGTAACAATTTCCAGACCCTTAATAATTTAATGCAGATCCTTAAGGCTTTAAGACTTTAAAGTTTCCAGATCTGGTTATGTCCCATCAGGAATTAGGGGCGTTTACGTGGTAGAGATCAAATACAAAGCAAACCCCAGACAGCCCAAGTACTTCCTCACTTAAATATCCCTGACCAGTCTGCTTTGTGGCAAGGGTCCACTTTTCCTAGAATAAATGACTTAAAATAAGGTGATTAAAATTCCACACGGAGTCTCATGACAGTGAACAAACACTGTTCACAAGTGCTCTCTGAGCCTCAGATTTTCTACTTGTCAAAGGAAGCTGTTAGGGGAGAGCTGGTGTCGCAGCCATACCATTCCACGGAGACACAGAGAACGAACGAGCTCTCTCCCACAAACCCAGCATGGGGAGGCAGGGCTGCTGAACTAACCAGGGGTGGCGTGGGCCAGTGGCCAGCATGGCTGCGAAGAAGGCATTTTGAGGTTTTTTTTTTAATCATGAAAGAATGTTAAATGTCATCATTGCTTTGTCTGCATCTGTTGAGATGGCCATGTGATTTTATCCTTCCTTCCTTTAACGTGGCACACCACATTTACTGATTGGTTCATGACAAGCCACCCGTAAATCCCAGGAATAAGTCCCACTGCCTCACGGTATTTGAGACTTTTAATGTGCTGTTAGTTTTGTATTTGTTGAGGTTTTCTGTATGTACATTAATCAGGCATATTGATCTGTTGTTTTCTTTCCTTGAAGTGTCATATGTGGCTTTGGTATCAGAGTAATGTTGTCCTTGTTAGATGCATGGAACTATTCTCTCCTCTTTATTTTCTGACAAGTTTTTTTTTTTTTTTTTTTTTTTTTTTGGTAGCACCGGGGCTCAAGATCAAGGAGCACTAGGCCTTTTCAAATTTGTGTTTCGAGATAAGGTATCACTAAGCTGCCCAAGTTAAACTTGCAATCCTTCCCTAGTCTCTCAAGCAGCTAGGACTATAGTTGTGTACCACAGTGCCCAGCATGAGTAATGTTTTAAAATCATGTATTTGGCGAGGATGGACAATTACAGTGGTGAATTGGCTTCTCTTTGTCAATTTTCCCCTCTTTAAGACATCCCTTTGTTTGTATATACAGATGAAGACATGTACCACTGTAGTATACAGGGGAAACTGGGGTGGGGGGACTATTATCGGTGATGTAGTCAATTGGATTGTGACCCCTTGAAAGATATATATAGATTTATGTCTTAACCCTAAAGACTTGTGAATGTGACTTTGTTTTGAAGGAGTCTTTGCAGTTGTGATTAAATTCTGAAGATGCAATTATTATGGATTAGCTAAGTGAGTTCTATACCCAGTGACAAAAGAGAAGACACACAGATAAAGTCCAGTAGAAACAGAGATAGAGACCAGAGCAATCCAGCCATGAACCAAGAAATGCCTGGGGTCATCAGACACTGGGTGAGGGCCGAAAGAATCTCCCCTAGAACCTCTAGAGAGAACACAGCTACTAACACTTTGATTTCAGATTTAGGGCATCAGAATTGTGAGAGAATATATTTGTTGTTTAAGTCACCAAATTTCTGGTAGTTTGTCCTGGCAGCCCTAGGACACTGGCACAGTTAACTAGAAGATTCATATCAGGAAAGGAAAAGGGCAGAGTTCTGGGCACTAGTGATTGAAAGACCTAGTTAAAACTTAGGGTCTTTTATTACTAGCATCTACGATCTCAGGCTAAAACATCTTCTCTGGTATATGATTGGTTAATGTGGTTGTTTAGATTGACAATGGCTCCTTGAGGGTCTCAAGGGCTTGTAACTCCCGGTTTTGGAAAATAAATGAATCATGGGAGCACAGTTGCTGACTTGCTGTTAGGAGGTGGAGTCTAGTTGAAAGAAGCAGGTCATTTGGGGCATGAAGTGGATGGCTTTATCTCTCTTCCTGGCTGGTGTTCTCTTTCTGCTTCCTGGCCACCACAACAGGAGACACTTTCCTCTGCTGTCCTCTGCCTTGTTAATTCTTCCTTGGAGCCAGGTTACCACCGCCCAAAGTAAATCTCTCCTCTAAGTTTGAGGGTCCAGTATTTTTGTTCAGTGATGACAAAATTGACTAAGACAGTTGATTACTTCACTTACTGGTTATTCAGTAATTTACTAAAACGCTGTATGCTTGTTTCCTTCTTGTTCTAGCCTCCTATAAGCAGATGCATTTCTTAACATTAAACAATTGTGATAAAGTAGATGCATTTCCTAACATTAAACAGTTTCACAGCTAAGGGAAGCAGAATAATATAGTATGTTTGTTAAATTTTATCTGACTATAAATATTCTAGTTGAATAAAATGCTAATTGGTGAACATTTAGAAAACATGGATAAAAACAATAAAATAAATATAACCCTCAATCTCAACCCCATGGTTTAATTGCAGTTAATATTTTAATGAATTTCCTTTCACCCACTTTATAAAGAGTTGTATCTATAAGAAAATACGCATAATGTATATGACTCCTCTAATATTTCATTGTTTCCCTACAAAATGAAATGTTTCTTTAGAATATCATTAGAAATTTTGTACGAGTCCTTTTTAGAGAAAACTAGCATTGTAGTGCTTGAGTCCCATTTAAACTTCTTACATATGTTAAAAAAAGATATGCAACCGGGATGTTTATTTTGGAGGTCCAGTTGAAGGCTCATCCAATGTAGCTTGGGGAAGCAATGAATGAAATGACCAGGCGGCCTCTCACAGGATAATTCTGAGTATCTAGGGAAATCCAGGCAAAGATTTCTACAGCTCTATCTATTTTTATCTATTCATCACCTATTTACTAGCTTTGATTTTGAAAAACAAATTAAATTAAAAAATGTGTAGAGGGCAGAACCAGATTGCCTATAGTTTTACTTTTCTGAATTAATTACTGTTACTTATTTATAGACTTTCATCATTTGGATATTCCCATACTGGGCACTGAACCTAGGGCCTTTACGCTGAGCTGCATCTGCAGTTTTTCTTTCTTTCTTTCTTTCTTTCTTTCTTTCTTTCTTTCTTTCTTTCTTTCTCTTTCTTTCTTTCTTTCTTTCTTTCTTTCTTTCTTTCTTTCTTTCTTTTCCTTCCTCCCTTCCTTCCTTCCTTCCTTTCTTCTTTCTTTCTTTCTTCCGCCTTTCTTTCTTTCTTTCTTTCTTTCTTTCTTTCTTTCTTTCTTTCTTCTCTCTCTCTTTTTTATTTTTCCCAGGGTAGGTTTGGACTTGTGTTCCTCCTGGCTAAGCGTTCCATGGTGTTGGGATTACAAGCATATGTCACCATACATATATTTGCTTGTCTTTTTTTTAAAAGAACATGTCATACATATTTCATGGTAATCTATTTTTCCTTATATCAAAACTATTCTTCTGAGATATCATGGTGATATAATAAGCATTTTAACATAAGAATAAAAAATTATTTGATTACAGCAGTTTACTGAATTGTGGTGTTTATTTTGTGCATGAGTTGTTGGAATTTCTCTTTCCTCTTTCTTTCTTTCTTTCTTTCTTTCTTTCTTTCTTTCTTTCTTTCTTCTTTCTTTCTTTCTTTCTTTCTTTCTTTCTTTCTTTCTTTCTTTCTTTCCTTCTTCATTTTTTTGTACTAGAAATCAAACTCAGAACTTTGCACTTGCCAGGCAGGTGCTTATGCCACTAAGCTATCTGCCTGGCCCTCTTGTTGGAATTTCTGTTGCTTCTAGTTTTTAAAATTTTACAACAGTACCATGAACACAACTGTGACCAAAATGACACACATGATTATTACTTCAGCATAAATTCCTACTTTAGAATTGTTAGATCAAGTCTCTGGACATGTTCCTTGCTTTTGATAGTTTGTGCCAGAATTCCCTTTGGAATATTGTTTTGATTTGTACCTCTATACAAACTTGCTAAGATGCCCATGTCCTAGATGACTGATCTGAATTTCATAAGGAAGAATATTTGTCATTAGACTGTAGGTAGTAACATTGAACTATAACTGGGATTTGTGGTAAATGAGATTTTAAATGTTTATGCCTCCCCGACTCCCAACTTACACAAAGGGTAACTGTTTTTTGTTTTTTTTTTTTTGCCTTTGCTGGGATACAATCCCTGTCATACACAATTCAAAGGAGAAAATGGTTTATTTGGTTCATAATTACAGAGGTTCCATGGGTTGGGTGCTTCCACTGCTGTGGCTTTGAGGTGAAGCTGAGCCTTACGCAGAGGAGTGAGGAGGAGCAAAGTTGTTCCTTTCACTGGAGCCCAGAAGCAGAGCACAGGGAAGCAGAAGAGGGTGCCAAGGAGAAAAAGACTCACAAGAGGCACAGTCCCCATTGACCTCTTCCAGCCAGGGCCTGCATCCTAGGGACACAGTCAGCTGTGAGGACCAGTGGGCTAACCCACTGATGAGCACAGCACCCCAAGAACCAGTCATCTCTCCAGGAGTCTCTTCAGTTAAGTTGACAGTTAAGTTTAACTGGCACGATAACCGTGTGGTATTTTAATTTATTTCACTAACGTAACCATTTTTGTTATCCATATGTATTCCATATCATCATGTTCTATACCTTAAATACACACAGTGTCCTTTAAAAACTAAAAACGTATATATTGCCAACATTCAATAACTTTTCCTCATTCTGTGCTTATACTAGAGTTCAGATTTCTGGTGGTTTTTATCATGCAAATGGAAATTTATGGTGAAAACCTTATTACGAGAATGCGTACTGTAAATAATTCAGTTAGAGTCTGTTTTATAAGCATTTGTTGAGCAATAGTTGTGAGCATGGGGCTATTTATATCTGGTCCTATGCAAAGGTGAATGTGATGAGATCCTTTAAAAAAATTACCCAGTATTATAGATGAGTAAAGCCTACATAGGCCTATGAATAAACACACGTACACAAAAAGGGAAGAGACTCACACAGAGGGAAGGATAAGATCATGTTTTCTTGGAGGCTGTAACATAAAGACGAGCGTACGAGGTTAGGAAGGATTTTTACAGATAGAGAGCAGAAGGCCATAGGATGAGTATGAACCATATGAGGTCCAAAAGGCTGGGACTATTAAGGTAGTGGTAAGTAATCTAGCATGGTCAAATCCTGGGAAGAATGTGAATGGTTTTAGCTATTATGATAAGAACTTTGAAGCATATTCTAGTGGAGGTTCCTGTTTCGTTTTTGTCCTCTCATTTAATGCTGATGCCTCATTTTTGTAGTAGGATTGATCAGTCGAAAGAGAGGCTGCCTGAAGAAAGAAGAAAATGGAATAAAACAATTCCTATGAAATGCAGCTTGAGCAGTGAAGACAAAGAAAAAAGTCATTCCTCTGTCTTGGTCTTTGACCTATTTAGAGGACTTCTTGATGATTTTGCATCAATAAGACAATCACCACTCATTGAGTATCTGTAGTCTGCTGGAAAGTTTTCTGAATTTTTACTTAATATTTTAATATTTTTTCTACCCTTTATTGAATGATTTAGGTAGGTATTTTAAACCAAAGTTTATGAATAAAGGTGCCAAGTTCTGCTAAGTTTATGTGATTTTTTTTAGTTCCCATTAAGTTTTCATTAGTAAGCCTGGGATCAATTTGATTCCAGATCCCATGTTCTTACTGCTCTGCTGTGCTGGCTCTGTGGACCATGTGAAGAGGGCTTTCTAATTCAGAGGACTTCCTTATTAAGTCATACATCTAAGCCCTAGTGCATATTGAGCTTGGGTTGACATGCAGTAAATTCTCAGTATCATTACCTATTTTGCACTTTATTTTCTGCAGATTGTGTTAACCACTATCCTAGAGCTAGACAGAACTTCAGAGGCCTTTCCGTTCATTGTTTACTCTCTTGAGAGCCCCATGCAACATTTCTGAGAGATATTTTCCACTTCAAACTTTACTGATATAGAGGGGCTACATTAGACTTGAATTTAATATAGCTAAGAAGTGGCATGAAAGAGGGAAAGTCATCTTTGCCTCTAGAGCGGTTCATCATTGAGTAGAAAAAATGTCTAGATGCTCTGAGAAATAAATGCAGCCCTCTGTTCTGCTCTTTGCAGCCATACTCATCTTCACATACTCTGTGCTAAAGTGTGAGAAGCAATGTGTTTCTGACCCATAACTGTGATGATTTAACCTACTTTGGTGATCTATTTATAATCTTTTGGGCTCCTTGGAGGAAAGAGCCAATATGAACATAAAATAATAACAGGCTAATCTTCAAACACTTTCTGAATGCCGAGGTGTGGCTTGAGGCTTAATGAATGAATTTGTGTTAGTGATATATTCCAAGATCCCAACTGAAGAGAACTCGAGAGTGCAAATTGTTATTAATTATTGTTAATATCGACTCTTGCCCAGAGCCATGGAGATTGATGGCTTCTGCTTTGCTTTATTCCCAGGATTGTAGCTGCAGGTGCCAGGCCAGTGCACAATTAATATCTAATTCCTTAGACGGATTAGCTTTACTTTGGATAAAAAAGATGATTTCCTACAATGTATTCTGAATGAGATCCTTTTTGCTTTTTCTAGTGTTTTTTTTTCAGCAGTTAAACCCAGGACCTTTGCCCTGCCCTACATTCCCAGCCCATTTTTTCATTCATTCATTCATTCATTCATTCATTCATTATTTTAAGACAGAGTCTTGTCAAGTTGTCCAAGCTGGGCTTGAACTTTCAAGTTTCCTGCCTCAGCCAGCCAGGGTGCTGCATTACAAGGAAACAACACCATGCTCAGCTGCCCTTTGTGTTTTATATTGAGTAGCAAAGCAAATAAACTTTCCATAGCTTTGTATCACCTATGTATAAAGAGAGGAAAAGGGAAAAATGTAGTTTTGCCTTCTCCAATGCATACCTTGCCTCCTTTGTATCTTATGGATATGGTCTTGCCACCTGGAATGCCCATACTGGCTCTCTATATAATCATGATGAACCCAGTTTTCTCACATTTTATTTCATATGGCCTTAACTATTCCAACAAAAGCTTCATCAGCCAAGTCAAAGTATTTCCTTTATTTTTCTTTTTCATGGTACCCCAGAGGAGGCAAGGGAAAAGTTTATGACTGCTTTGCTCTGCTCCAATCATTGCCTATTGTCATTGGCTGAGAAGCACAATGGAAAGATTTGGGCAGATGGAATGGTTCAAGTGCATCGCAACAGTGATTACAGAAAAGTTTTATTGGTTTTTGAGATACAAACATTTAGCTGTTAAAGCAAACAAACTTCTGCATCCCTACAATTATGGCTTGCCAATGCAGATGTGGCTCAAATGAATCCCAGCTCATCTTGAACGCCGTTATGAACTCTCCAAATGAGGCTTCTTGCTATTTTAGCCAGGGAGGGAGCAGTGGGTATTGAGCTAAATGATGCTGTGACAATGTCCTCCCTGTTTTCCAGTCTGTGTTTGAAGGACATTTCCAATCAGGTTAACGAGGACCTGCTGATTCAGTGCTGAAATGGGTTTGTTTACATCTCTCCTTGTGTCTATCCAGGAAGAGCCATTCTCTTTCATCTGCCAGCCAATCACAGCCTGCCAGCACAACATCTGGCTTGAGCAGCTGCCAGGAGAGGAAGCACATTTTCTGTCCCCTCCAGCAAGTAACAAGTGTGTGTAATTGAGAACCTGTAATTGCAAGAATGCGCAGACCATGGCAGAAACAGTGAGGGGAAGGAAGGAAGCAGGGCAGGTTCTGTGTGACTTTAGAGGGAGTTTGAAGAGGTGGATAGAATTGTGCAGGGGGGAGCACCAAAACATTTTCATGTGTACATCTGCAGAGACAGTTATTGTCACATGTGTTCACAAGGTCCTGTGTCACTTTTTTTTTAATTAAACAAAAGTGAGGAAAAATAAATAAATAAACCTTACTATTCCTGCAGAATGAATGTGTGGGTGCATTTAGGAATTTGAGAGGCATTGGTTTGATTCTAAAACTAAACCTTTCTGGAGCCAAACATCATTCTGAAGGAGGACATGCTGATCTAAGATAGAAACCTGAGTTACTTATTCTACACTTTGATGCATGTGGCTTACCCTGAGCCTCAGCACCGTTGTATGCTTCGCACTCTGAAATGCTCTGGACTGAATTGGAGATTTGTTAAGGGGCTTGGGATTGAGAACTTCTACCCATTCATTCCACATATTCTCAAGAGTTTCAGAGCTTCATTCTTTTCTCTTTGGATCCATTTACTCTCAATTCTGCAGCTGTGATACCTAGCCAAGGTGGATTCTATAGAGTTGCTCTTACACCAAACTTTTGGGTGAGGCCAGATAAAAATCACTGAAATTGTCTGAAGACCTTTGACAAAGTTTATGCATTTCTCTAACCTTCTTTATCTCCTCCACAATCCTCACCTTGTTTAGTATTATTGCATTGTGATTTTCCACCTGCTAATCATTTGTAAAGTGGTTGAGCCTCTAAAGTGGAAGCTCAGATCTTCTTGGAGAACTTCCTGTGGGGAAGAGCAGAACACATGGAATGTCAATTGCAAAACAAGAGGAAAAGAGGACTGCCCTTAAGTGTCACAGCCAAAGCACCTTAAGCAAGGTGTTTGCTCAAATATTGAAAATCCTATCAAATTCTTGTCTAGGCTTGATGATAATATGCTTAGGTAATCACAAGAAAATAGTACTATTCTGAAAAATTGAGACTTCACATTAGTATTTCATGATACATCATTTATAGAATGGCAGTTAGTGTCTTTTCTTTCAACCAGTGTTTACTGAGTGTCGGCACTTCTTTAGGAAATAAAGCTATAACAGTGAACAAGAGAGACATGGTCCTAGCGGAAAATACAGTAAATGTCCTGAAGTTCATAGCAGGGGTTTCTGATGGAGAATAATTGCTCTTTCAGGAAGAAACATATGAGGTAATTCATGAAGGATGACAAGAAGGCATGTTCAGCAACATGTGGTCTGGTCAGCATGTGCAAGAACCCTAAGGTGGCAATTAATTTGGCAAGTTTAAAGGACCAAGGAAAACAAGAGTGGACCCAAATATGAATAGGTGCCTTGAATTGAGTCATCTCTGAAGCAGACTCTGAGCAGAGATTGTGAGCAGAAAGCCTCCTGGTATGTTCTTGGGCTCCTGTGAAGAGCAAAGAAAGAATTGGGAGGAAGAAGTTCCTCTTTAAGAAATTAGCAACAGGGGCTTCAACTGATTCCTCAGCTGCTTTGCTGCTGAGATACATTTCAGAGCCTGGAGTTTTGGGGCTGGACCTTTATATGCCTGCATACACAGAGCACGTCAGTTGTTCATAGGAAAGAGGCATGAACTTGGGTAGGGCAGGTTTGGGGGCTGAAAGTGTTTTCCATTGAAGATTTTAAATAAGAACTTTTGCCATTAATCCTCCTGGTAGCTGGGAGAATGAGTGCCAAGGTACTAAAGGGGGAAGTCTGAGTGACTTATGACAGTGTCCACTGTGGTGAGAGACACAGAAGTAAGCATGATCTGAGACTGAGGAGTGGGGCAAGACCCAAAGTGCAAGAGCTTGTGGGCCATGCCAAGAGGTTTAGGTTTTATTTAAAGGCAATGAAGAGACATTGGAGGGGGTTCGAATCAGGGTTTCCCTGATTCAGTGTGACTAGTCAGTGTGTTCTCCTTTGATATTTACACAAAAGAGATAAACACACAGGGAAAAGGGAGATCACATCAAATACCCATTTAGAGAATAGAAAAATAAGCTTTCTAAGGATTATATTTGTCATGTTTTCATAGTTAATACATTTGTGGAAGAAACATTTCATTTCAAGTCTTTTTGTATTTAACGTTTAAAATTTTTGAAGCATAGCCAACTGAAATGTACTCAATAAACAAACTATGTAGCATTTATGGGCTTTTTCCTCTCTCCCTCTCTCTCTCACTGTCTCTCTGTCTCTGTCTCTCTCTGTCTCTCTCTGTGTCTATCTCTGCTCTGTCTCTCTCTCTCTCCTTCCTGTTTCCCTCCCTACCTCTCCTTCTCCTCTCTCTCTCTCTGGTTTAGTGATGAGCACACACTAGGAAATCACACATTCTCTACAAGGAATGCTAACATTTCTGGTAATAAATTAGGAGGAACACAGGAGGGTAGAGCTCCAGGCAAAGAGCGGTGTCATGCTCAGAGTTTTGAAATCCTCCCCTTCTCTAGTCCAGATCCAAAGGACTCTCTCTATTGACTGGTGTCCTTGAGTTTCAAAGTTTGGATTGATTTTTCGGTTGGGATTGATAAAGATTTTAGGAGAAAGGAAGTCTTAGCCAATAGCAAAGAATTCCAGGCTGTAGCAGGGTGGAAATGCTCCTCTCTTTTCCATCACAGAGTGAAAATAACAATTGACATATCTAAAAAAGCACAGATGAAATGCAGGTTCCTTTCTGTCCATTTTCAATAAAGGAGTCTCCCTGTAGTTCTTAGCATATGTGCTTTGTGCTCTGTAATACTACCTGAGAGGATTCTTGAACTATTGGCTATGAAAGTGGATTAAAAATTAGTTGTAAATGAATGAATGTACATCACAGAGTAAAAACTAAACATAGTTTAATACATTTCAGAGATTGGAAAATGACATCTTGTGAGCCACATGTGACTTGTCATGTGTGTTTGTGTGTCCTGTGAGCTGAGGATAGCTTATATATTCTACACTATTGGGAAAAAACTGGAAAAAGAAGAGTTTTGTGACATATAAAATTCAGAACTGGGTGCAGAACTTGGCACATGCTTGCAATACCAGCATTCAGCAGCTTAGGCAGTATGATCACCATGAGTTCGACACCAGCCTGGGCTACATAGTGAATTCAAGAACAGTCTAAATAACACAGGGAACATTCAAACATCAAGGTCTATTGGGACATAGACATGCTTATTGTTGACAAGTTTTATGTGACTGCTTTGTACTGTAATGCAGAGCTGGTTGCATAGCACACAAACCTTAAAATGCTCGCTCTCTGGCTCTTGACAAAAAGAGTTTGACCTGTTATGTAGTTACATATATATCTGAGAGTTGAAGCATTCTGGTATTGACTATTAATGTCTTTTTAAATTCTGATGTGGCATCCAGCAGTACTTGTCAGATTTTTCACAAATATCGTTGAGGGTTTTGTTGAAATGCAGATATAACTTTAGTTGGCCTGGCTTGAGGTCTGAGATTGTGCATTTATAACCAGCTCCATGTGATACTGATGCTACTTTTCTGCAGACCGTGTTTTGAGTAGCCATAGCTTGAGAAATGCTCACCTCCTCTTATTCTGGCATCCTCTGAACACTTCAGATCTGCTGCTGCTTTTGTCTATGCTGCCATTGCTCCAGTCCTCATAATACAATGATGTGATAGAGAAGATTATGTGAGATACGCATCTGGGCTCTACCACCTTCCCACTGGGTGAATTCGAACATATTCTTTTGAACTATTTGTTCATTAATTCTTTAGGGGAGCATTTAGAAAATTAAGTCCTCATCTCGTGCCATAGTTGTGAAGATTAAAAGTGTAAAATCCATGTAAGTTGATAGTAACATGCCTGGCACATAAAATACTTAATTATTATTAACTATTGGATCCCTGTTTCAGTTACTTTTCTCTCACTGCTGAGACAAAATACCTGATGCCCAAAATTAGGGATGGAAAGGTTTATTTCTTACAATCCTTGAAAAGTTTCAGTCTGTACTCAGCTGGCTGCAAGGCAGGATGGCATGGCTGGGGGGCAGCCATTTATGGCCACCACAAACAGCAAGGTGTGAACAGGCAAGAGAGAAACACACCTTCTTCCCCCCATTACATTATATGCTGGCTCCACCCCTGAGTGGGTGTAGCACTCATACCACCAATCTGAGTGCTAGACAATGAACCAATCACAAATGCTAGATTTGGCTGCGTCTATGATTGCATGAGGCTTCAGGGGGCCACTGACATAAACCATGACAAGACCTGAGCAATTTGTATAAAGAAATCTATTACTCTCTTATTCTGCAATTGCTTATAATATCTGATGATTAAGTTCAAAATTTTATATTCAGGGAAGTTTATGCTGTCCTTCAGAATATGCTCTGTAAAATTTCCATCACACTGCATTCTTTGTATAATCATATTTCTATTTCTACCAATTGCAGCATTCCTCTTATTGCTTCTCTGTTCTTCATCATTTCATCAGAAAGAGTTTGTGAGTTTATATTTCTTCTGAAAATATAGCTCTCAGATTTGTTCACAACTGCAAGAATGTGTCTTTGGGCAGTATTCAACGTGATATGGTATCCCTTGAGCAATGCTGGTAAAGCCAGAGATTATGATATTAATGTTTGATAGTCATTTTCAAACAATTTCCAAATATTTACATCATTTTAAAGTTTATTATAATGAATGGTCTATTATAATGAATGAATGGACTTTTATTATTTTTTATATTTCCATGGCTTAAGTCTGTGGTCTTTGCCATTTTTTTTTTTTTTTGTGAGACAAGGTCTCACTATGTAGTTCAGACTGACTTGAAATCTCTGTATAACCCAGGCTGGCCTCAAACTCAGTGACCTTTCTGCCTCAGCCTCCTGAGTGCTGATATTACAGATATTTGCCACCATATGCAGCTTTGCCTTCATTTTGACTAGAAATTCTTTGAAGAAATATGAGGAAATGATTGGTCTCTCCTCAGAAGAATGCACATATACAACATTTTTGTACAAAGAAATTCTGGAGAACAGAATTTCAACAATATTGAAAGTCCATTGATGCTAATTAAGATTACTCATATTTTTAGTGGTCAGCATTTGAGTCTTATGTCTTAGCATATATACGTACCTAACAGCCTTTTCATTTCAACCTGGTGTCTTCCAGCCATTTCTGGTTCAAAATACCCAGTACTCAAATTCTTTTTCTTCCTGCAAGAGCATGGCCCTTGGGGACAGTAAGTGCTCCATATAATTCAGTTGACATTGAATAAGTGTCATGGGTCTCCATTTCTGCTTTTCTGTAAAGCAGTGGTAATTATGTCTTTCCCAGAAGAACTGTGGGAACCTGAATCTCCTGTCCAGGTTCTGTAAGTCTAATCTTGAATTTGGAGGCAGTCAGAGTAGATTTCTAAACCTTGAGGAGCTTGGAACAAGATTACAGACCTTTTTCTCTACAAAGTCCATTGGGACCTCAAGCCTGGTGCAGTCTTTTTTTCTCTGCTCTCCCTGTGCTGTGTATACATCTATCTTACTTCTTTTATCAGTCTTTATCCTATCAGACTGTAAAATCTTCATGGAAGGGAACTACATGATTCTTCCTTTTATAATCAAGTTGTGGTCTTATTCCTAGTTAATACTATGCATTTTTATGAGACAACATCTCACTTTGTTGCACAGACTGGCCTCGAGCTCATGGGCTCGGGTGTTCTTCCTGCTTCAGCCCATCAGTCTCCTTCGTAGCTAGAAACACAGGCATGTGCTACACTGCCCAGATTACAATAACTACAGTTGTAGCTCAGTACTTGCTGTCTTCTGAGGTCATCAGATCTGAAACTCATTGCATTTTGACCAGAAAGAATGTTTCAGCACTCAACACTTATGTCAGTGTCATGCAGCTTGTGAACAGCGTTGAACTCCTACATATTCACTGTCACTATCTTGAACTGTTGTGTATTTTGGGTGTTAATCATAGGTCACAAAAAGGTTAAAATGATGTCACTAAGCCTAAAAGGCTTATTTATTAGCCCAGTAAAATGTGAAAATTCTGGGCGACTTTCAGGAATTATTTCTTATGGGAAGATTTTGTATCACATTTGTTAATTCTAGCACTCATCAAGAGTTCCAGAAGAAATTAGTGATAAGTACTAAGATATAACTGTGTTTGCAAAACACAAGATAGCATCTGCAAAATGTTTCATGCCTCCCGCCCACTAGTGAATAAATGAATACCCTTCTCCTGATGGTGTTCACCTGTATCCATGAATACAAGCTGTAAATATGAGAGCCATTCTGAACCATGTCTATCCATTACTCTCTATTTAATCAATTATAAAATCATAGTGATTTTGCCTCTGTAATATTCTTCTTATATTTCCACTCTTAATTAGTTTAAATTCTCACCATATCTTCTTGGATTATAATACTAATCTACTAACCAACTGTTATTTTGTTTGTTTTGCTTCTGGCTTTCCATTTGGCATTGCCACCATGAAACTTTCTTTTGATGCTAAAACAGATACGAATGTATTATTGTTTATTTAATGCTCAATTTAATGTGGTTATTTATAAATCCAAATCAGAGCAATTGCTGAAGTAAACTAGTGTTTCTCAAACTTTCCCTCAGATGTGTTCAAATATACATTTGTAATCCTCTTGCCAATGATTTGGATTTTAGAGATTTGAGGGGACCAGGGAACCTGCATACAAATCCCTTCCCCAGCAGTTATAATGAGGTGGTCTGTAGAGCCACCGCGGATAAATACTGGTCTGAAGATCTAAGCTTTAGAACTATAACCACCGCTCTTCACATAAATGACTTCACTTTCCTTCCCTCCTCCCTCTTTTATCCCCATGTATTAGATCTTCTGGAGGTTAGAGCTATGCAGCAGCTATGTAAGCTGAGCACTGGCACCACCAACACCTGGGTTAAAATTTCAGTTCTTTCATCTAGTCGTATGTGGACCTTAGTCAAGGTAGTTCAGTTTTGGGTCCCTTAGTCCCTTCAGCTTAATTTGGAGACAATTATATAAAGGCCATCTGACAATTTTATACTAAGTGATGATAAAGCATGTAAAGTTCATGGTGCAATATCTGACATATTGTAAGTCTCTCCTGAGGGCACTTATTGCTAGCCATGACTCCTGCTCTGTGAAGCTCATTTTTATTCTCCATTTTGTTGCTTATACTGTCATTTTGCCCAGTTTGCATTTGCCTTCTACTTCCATATCTCCTCTGTTCAGGTTAGAATGCAATCCTTTTCTGAGACTCTTTTCTAACTCAGCACATACTACCAACCCACCCTTAGGCGAAAAACATTATTCTCTACCTGTGCTTTGTTAATCAGATCATCATAACTAGTGATCACATTTTATTGTGATCATGTGTGTGTTGGCCTCAGTGGCAGGAGGGTGAGGGCTGTCTCATGCAGCTATGGAACCCATGCAGCAGGCAGAATCTAGTAGCATGTGACAACTGCTTGTTGCAAGACCAAAAGAGAGAAATATAGGAGGTATGATGAATGAAGAACTTGAATGTCACTATGTGAATACCAATGTTGTTACATAGACTTTTACTTATAGTTTTATATATATATATATATATATATATATATATATATATGTTTGCAATTAAATTGTCTTATTTAATTCAATGATATTCAATAGTATGCTCAAATAGTATGACAATATTTTTGAGGTCAATATTGAAAACATTTATTAGCTCCAAAAGAAACTATGTACTTTAACTATCAACTCCCTATTCCCCAGTCCTGGAGTAAGCACCAATCTACTTTTTATCTCTATGTCTTTTCAGACATCTCCATACAGGTGAAATTGCATAATCTGTAGTCTGAAGCTGGCTTCTTTCAGTTAATGTAGTAGTCTCAAAATTCATCCATAGCATAGCACACATCGGTATTTCATTCCTTTTTATAATAAGTAACATTCCATTTTATGGGTATATTATATTTTTTTGTCCATTCATCAGTCATTGAACATTTGATATGTTTCTGCCTTTTAGCCATTAGGAATAACAATGTCACTAACATTCATTCACAAATTTTATTTTCTTGACCTTATTCCTATAAGTGAGATATCTGTTAATAGTCAGCCCTCAGAATCCTTGGGAGGTTTCTCCAGGACAAACTCCCCCAATCCCACTGTTCACTGGAAACAAAGTCTCTGGATGTACAAAATCCTTTATAGGGTGGCATAGTATTTTGATACAACCTACACATCTCTTTTTGCACACTTTCCCTCATTTCTAGATTGCTTATAATACCTATTTCTGTACTGTATGATGTAGGGAATAATGACAGGAAAAAGAAAGAATGTCCACATTCAGTACAGATGCCACCATGTTAGGCCTAACTATATAGGACAAAAAAGTGAGAACAGAACCCAAACAAGTGCTGGACGGTCCGAGGGTAGGAAAAAGGCAGGAGGTGAGAGCAGGTGTGCTCACACATCACTGCATTTGCGTGAAGTTAGCATGGTGCTTGGTGTACAGAGAATTCACAGTTTGCTTTTGGGAACTTTCTGAAGTTTTAAAATGTTTTTGATTTGGATTTGGAAACTGGATACAAAGAGCTCATTGTACTGTTATCTCCACGTGTCTTGTGGGATCTGAATATTTTTCCTCCCCTATGTCTTTTTGCTTGTGGACAGTTGGCTCTTGGTTCTGTCTGCCTGTGTTTACCCTGATCTTGGCCATGCACTTTTTATTCCCGTTTGATTCTCTGTACATAAACTCTTGCTGATCTTTGGCCATACCTTTCCCTAGGGTCCCGCTTCTCAGCTGGCATCTTGAACGCCAATCCTACCTGCCTACTTTCCATATTCTGTTTCCACAACCTGCTTGATACTTATCTTCACTTCATTTCAGGACTGAATGGTTCTGAACCCCCTTTGCTATGAAGTGAGCCAGATCTACAGTCTCTTAGTGCTCTGTGGTTCTAACCACTCTGCCAGCTGTTAGACCTGCCAGCTCTCGTTTGCTTTGATCTTCAATTGTTCCTGACCATCTAGACCCCACATGAGACAAAAAGGTAGAGAGGTTAGGGCACCAGGGAATGACTCAGATGCAACATTTATCCACAAACACACTGACTGGGCCTTAAATCTCTTTGCCATCTATAGATCTTTGCTAGATAAAGATTCTTTCTCTAAGGGAAACTGGTCCTCAGTGACACAGAAAAGGAAACACAGTACTGATTTGGAGGTACTGGTAGTACAGTCGACAGCATTTCCTGTGTGTACAATAATGGTAAGAATCATAAATAAATGTCATGATGTTATAGACTCATCAGGAGCGTCTTTATACTGGGCTGAAGGGAGAATATGGGTTTCATAAAGGTACTTCTTAAAACCCAGATGCCCTTGGTAATGAAATGAGCTACAAATTTGAAAAGACTCATAATTTATTTCTTTTTAAAGGAAGGTGGCTTCAATCTAAAGAGAAATGAAATCTCAGTTGGCAAGGAGGTGTAGGTCTGTGCCAGACAGCAAGCCTAATGCATTTAAGTAGCCCCTCAATTTTATCTATAAAGGCTCCAACTGTATGACTAATATTATTTTTCCTGCATTTGTCCAAAAATGCCACCCCAAGTGTTGAATATTGAATTCACCCTTTCTTTAAGCAGCCAAACCCAGTTATTTGAAATTCTCTGAACTGGTGACCTTTGGAAAGGAAGAAAGGCCAGAAGCATGCATGATGAATACCACAGTTAGACCCAAATATTCACTGAGGTAATACTGGTTTGCAGTCTATTTCACATAAAGGGAACTCAACGGTGTCTGGATGTATTTTAAGTTTTCCTCTCCTTTCAGGTTTCACCTGACTAGAGCAAACAGTAAGAACATAAAACATCATTAACTCATCCTGAACTTTTTTACTCAGTCCCAAATTTGGTTTCCGGTCATATTGGCACACAATTTTAGTTGTGGTGTTTCAGCTAAACAACAGCTGGGAGTTGACAGCAACCCAGCTGCAGCCTGCTAGCACAAACACTTGAGCTTCTAAATGTATAAAAATGATGAAATGACTAGACGTATAGGTTTCTAATTGCAGCCAGGATTCTGCAGCTGGGAAGTCACCCGAAGATATATATTCTGTGTTGTAATCCAACAATCATGCACTTCACCCCAACTGAAAACATTTCTCTTCCTTCCCACCCCTAAGCCTGCTGCCAAAACACAAGGTCTTATTCCAGCTCCCAAACAGTCCGCTTCTCATTAGAAGCTGACCCGATTCCAGTCTTGTAAATCCAGCCGGGGATTGAGGCAGGGAGATACATCAGTTAAAGTTTGAGGAGGACATGATGATAAGATAATGTTGGGAAATAAGACTCAGATGCAGGTCTAAAATAAGGTCTGTGAGGTCACAAAGGTGGCTTCCCCATCTGACACAATCTACACCACCATACTCACAATTTGGGCCAGAGATTCTTGCTTCTTCTTTTTGGCTTTCTGATATGTCCCTCTCCATTTCCTGTTTCCTTTCCCTCCTTTTAACTTTTCTTTCCTTCTTACATATGTTTCTTCATTTCTTCAGACAACTGCTACAATATCCCAAATCTCTGCAGGACCTCTTGCATTTACTACTTATTTCCTCTCCCAAACTAGACAGGACCTTTTTGTTGCAGAAATTTCCTTTATGTCAGACATCCATCCTTTTGTCTCTATAGTTCACCCTCCAAGCATTAGTTTTTGATAGTGGGAAAGAACCCTGATAGTTGTTTTTCTTCTTGAAATCTGGCTTTTAAGAAAGACTTATCATTGTACTATATAGATTTACAAATTTGAGCAATGGTTCTCTTTGTTTTCTTATTCCCTGGGAGTATTGTTTTTACTTTCTTGGACTAATTAATCTTAAAATTAGAGGGGCTGCAAGACCTGGGGAAGATGATGTGTGCTAAAAGAGACCACACAAAGAAACATCTGGAATGGAATTAGACATCATCTGGGTACACGGTGAGCCCCATGGTATTACAGTGCCCTGGCTCAATGGCTATTTTATGCTATATCGAGTGCTCCTTATGAGAAAGGACCTATTCATGTCTCCAGGGTGTCACACAGTGTCAGTTTGATTCACAGGTTAAAAGTGCTTGGAGAAAGTTGGTATAGTGGTGCATACCTGCAATCACAGTGTACTTGGAGGTTGAGGCAAGAGGATTGCAGGTTCAGGCCCAGCCTGGCGTACTTACCAAGGCTCTCTCTTCTCTGTTTCTCTCAGTCTCCATCTCTGTCTCTGTCTCTATCTGTCTGTATCTCTATACTCTAGAGATATAACTCAGTGCAAAGGCCTTGGGTTCAGTCCTCTGTACTGCCAATAGTGACAATAATAATAATAATAATAATAACTTATTGTTATGCTAGGATAAGGAACCATATGAATGAATGCACTCCAGTCAAATTTGGTTATATTTGGTTGTTCTCATGATATTATCTTATATTTATCAGATTTTCCAAAGTGTTTCCACAAATATAGTTACTTGACTTGCCTATTACTGAGTTGTTATTTTTTTCTGCACTTTCATTAATGAGCTATAAAGCATGAAATAAACAACTAATTTGAAGCTGCGAGTTTAACTAGAAGGAGCAATAGTACAGACAATGGGTATATCACCTTCTATCTGACCTTTTGGGATCTAGATGAGAGGCTGGTAAACCATGATGCAGTAAATCATGGCACACATTGAAATCTGATCTATGCTCTATTTTACTAAATAAAGTTTATTGTGCCACAATATACTTGTCCACAGCAACCTGCTCATTATAGCTACAAAAATAAGTAGTCAAGAGAGATGATCACACCTGCAATGCCAAAGGAACTATCTGGCCTATAACAGAACAAGTTCGTTGACTCTGGTCTACATTGTTAAGCAACATTCATTCAGTAATAGTCACATAGCACTTTTTAGGATGTCAGAGAAACTACAAAAATTCTGTCTGCCTTTGGAACCCTTCTTGACAGCTGGATGATATTTTCTGATCAGTGATCTAAGTAACATTGATTTAAAAAGAAGGATCAAGAGTAAAAGTGAAAAAGTGAATGCAGTCCAACACAGCATCATCCTCTCCAGTGAGTGCATGGATGCAGACCACGGGAGCACCCAAGGGTTTCCTTGTGTTGCCTCAGAAAGCTCAGCAGGAGGTACTTCCAACCATCCTTTGCTCAAGGAGGCCCCAGCTGTGACATCCCACAGTTTCACCCCAGCCTCTCTCCTTGTCTCATGCTTTCTATTAACGTCACACATAAGTCACTCCAGTTGCAACACTGCTACAAGGAAATAATTAGGAATGGGCGCCTATTACCACTCTTCCATCTTCTGGGGAGTGGGTATAGGCTGACAATTTAATTTTTTTCCAATGGATTCCTGAGTAGACTGAACATACGGAGCCTCTCATACCTGTAGGCATTTTAGCAATTTCTTCTGATGAACCCATTTGTAACCCTCTGCTCAGTTATAACAAAGCATTCTTCACTTTTTTTTTCAGCTTCTGAAAGATTTTATCATTCACAGGACCAGGAAGTCAGAAGATAGCTGGTTATCTCTGGGGTAGTTTTTGCTTTTGGTTGAGTTTTAACTGTGATAAATTGTGATGGATTTTTCCACAAGCAGTTAATTTTTCCAGTATTTTAGAACAAGTCTAACATGAAGATTTGCACTTTGTCTTTACCTTGGCAACAGCCATTTAGCTGTACTATTTGTATCACTGGGTTGTAGATAGGGAAACTGATTGCAAACTGGTTACATGAGATCATGATTAAAGTGAAATCATGTAAGTAAAGAAAATGCTGTTTATCAAAACCTCACTGTTATGGTTTATATCTACATATTTCCTCTGAAATTTCATGCACTCATAGGTGGGGTTTTGGGGAGATGACTGAATCATGGGAGCATAATACTCATCATTTGATTAGTCCACCGAGGAGTTTATAGTTAAATGTGATGTTAGAAGTTGAATCCTGATCTAAGGAGGATTACTAAGAGTGTGACCTAGAAGGGTTTGTCTCCATCCATATTCTCTGTTTCCCTGTACCATGCCATGCTGTTTCTCCTCTGCCATGCCCTGCCATGCCATCCTGCCTTTGAGTTAGTTTAGGCTATGGAAACTCTGAGCCAAAATAAGCCTCTCTTCCTTGAAATTGTAGGTATCAGGGATTGTGTCTCAGCAACAAGAAGGTGTCTAAGACAAACTTACTACATTAAAACATCATAGACATTGGAATAAGAGGGCTTGGGTTTTCATCACAGTTCTACCACTTCCAGGCTCTAAGCTTCCGGTTGATTTTCTCTGTAACTTCTTTGAGCCTCAGTCTCTTCCTCTGGGATATCTGGGTGATGAAAGCATTACTATCCACACTTAATCCATTTCTGTTTCATTCAGGTTGATGGAATTCTATTGTGCATTTCTTCTTTTCATATTCTTCCCTAGTAACTGTGTTTATAAGAAAATGAAATCCTTAAGAGTTTACAGTGTGTTAGGCAGCCATATACAAGGATGCTTTTACTATAGTTTGTTATAAAGGGTATGGTCTATGTTTGCAGGGATGCAGAGAGAGATACTTTGCTCACTCTACATGTAAGTGCAACTTACTCCAAAGCATGAAACTTGAGCTGTGTGTTGTACCAAAGATCATTAAATTAAAGTAGAAGAGAAGGGTTATTTAAATGATGGTCATAGTATTTGAAAAAGCAAGAGGTTAAAAACCACATGTGTGAGAAATTCAAGAAGATTTAACAATATTTCATCATAGAAATGTAGGCACTGGCATCATATGTGGCTGAGGATGCATGTAGGGACAAAGTCATTCAGGGTCTAATTTTGTAAGTCTAATTTTAGCCAGAGATCTCTGTGGATCTCATGAAGCTTTTGGCAGGGATGTAAAACAACAATCACAGTTCACTTTCGTTTAAACCCTGTGGTTATTGTATGGCAAATGTAACCAGTAGTCCAAGAAGGTCAAGTTTTAAAGCTAAAAGCTTTCAACTTCTCGGGAAAGCTGTAAAAAGACCAGATCTGTGACAACAGAGATTGGGATAAGGGGAATACTTTGTAGGAATAATAGATAAATTGCTAGGAGTAGAGAGATTAAATGGTGTAGCATGTGAAAAAATGCATATGATTAAACTAGCATTGTGCAAACTGAAGTATGAGAGATAGTTAAATTTTTTTAGTTATTGAAATCTATTTCGTGAAGACATCTAAAGTCTCTCTCTCTCTCTCTCTGTGTGTGGTGTGTGTGTGTGTGTGTGTGTGTGTGTGTGTGTGTGTGTGTTTGGGGGAATATAGAAAACAGAAGGAAAATCATATTTATTTAAAAAAGTAATTTTATCTTGGATACTAGCCACATAGTACATGTTTATGACTTCTCTTGGTTCTTACAACAGCCATTTGAGTTATACTTTAGATCCATTTTTGGAAGAGTGATAAAAGCGGAGAGATGACAAATTATCTACACTCGAAGTGCTCATAGAGTAAGAGGGAAAATTTGTATAAATGGATTTATAACTTACTGTGTAAACACTATGATTAAGGTCAGCAGGGAATGGTGCAAGTGTGTAGAAGAAAAGAACTGCCTTGTATTTGGGGAAATTAGTAGGGGATGTAGTACCTGTAAGGTGTGCAGGCATTGTCTGTGAGGCAAGAGGGATCAAGCAAAGGAAACGTATGTCAAAAATGTGAAGGATTATGTGCTGGGAACAGCACATGCTTCAGGGAGGCTGGTGAAGCAGCAAGAGGAGAAGCTGAGAATGAAGCTGTAGAATATGATAAGGCTGAGTCTTCTGGTTGTGGAAACAGAAAGCCATGGATGGATTTTAAGCAAGTGTGAGTTAAAATAAAACATGCACATAAGAAAGCCATTTTGATGGTAGTGGCTCTGAAGAGGATGAAGAGATTAGAAGGCAATTTTTAGGTCAGATGGTAGAAATGGAGATGAAGCAGGAAGAACGTTTTGGAGACAGATGGAGAGTGGGAGAGGAGTCTAAATGTCACTCTGTTTTTAGGGGGTGAGTAGATAGTAAACTCAAACAAAGAGACTGTAGGAAATGGATGTTTGGCAGGGAAAGAGTTTGAGGAATGGGAATGAAGAGATATTCCGAGGATATGTGAAAGTAGATAAAGTGGGAGAATATCAGTTGTGAGGGAAAGAAGGAAATAAAAAATGTCTTGATCATGCCAAAGGAGGAAAGCATCACTAAAAACAGCAAGATGAGCTTTTGTTAGGTTACAGTCCCATGACAGACAGATAAATGTCTTGAGCTCATCTTTCATTTGTGAGTGTAAAGTCTTTTCCAGTATTTCCAAGATGTCATGAGGCTTTTATTGTCATGATCTCCTTTGTGCACACATTTTCTTCTGTAATGTTGTGGAGTTTTACATACTATTTATCCACACACAAAACTGTTTCCTTCACTAACTCCTCCTCTGAAATACCCATAGAAATATTTGCTAACACTGTAGATTCTACCAAAGTTTTCATTATCACTTTGAACACCATGAAAGAAAGATAAAAAATTACTTGTTCTGTAGACCTGTGCTCAAAAATTCCCTTGGTCTTCTGCTTCCCCTGCTGAATTTGGCTTTATATCCATACTTGACTACTTTCTTTCCCTTTATTCTCCTTTGCTTTTCCATACCATTCATTCCTTTTCTTTAGAGTCACAGATTGGTCCCACCAAACCTTTCCTTTTGCAGGCGTTGTTTTTTCTTCTCTAAATGCTTTGTGCTAGCCTTTTGTTTTGATTGACGATTATTTTTTCTACCATCTGGAAAGCATATCTAGAAAAGAGAAAGCATATCTGGAAGGGGAGAAATGGATAGAAAAGTCCAGTATTCCTTTGAATTTGATTGATTGTATTCTGTTGTGTTTTATTTCATTTTATTATGTGTGATAGTATGGACAACTGTTACCAAGAAAATGAGATGTTATAGTAACCATTGTTATCTGGTTTTGAAGTCCTATAATGCTTTCATTCTTTTGATTGGTTTTATACTATTTTATTATGTTTGATATTATTGTGTGTGAAGGTGTGGACAGGTATTTTGAAGAAAACAAGAGACATTATGGTAGCCACACAAAAAAAAGTGAAAATAAAGGAAAAGATAATCTTCAGAAACTTTAGCTTTGCATAGCTTTTAATGTACATAATTTTAGGAGAGATTCATCCTTCTGAGATATTTTCAGTGAAGTTAAGGAAAGGACTTTGATAGGCTCAGTTTGAGCCATGTGGACAGTCAGGAACCATTAATAACATGAGGAAATGTGACACTCTGATTGGCTAGACTAGGTCATGTGTTCAGCCTTGAGGTTGAATGCCTGGTGAGCTTCTGCTGAAGAAGTCCTAGGACTGAGATGGACAAGTAAATAATGGTTCACCTGACATACACTTGATGTTTAGTTTCTAGCTAAGCATGACACAGTTGTGGCAGAGGTAGGGCCCCTGTCCTCATTCCCTGCTCAGCTTCTATAACCTTAGAGGAAAGCTGTATTTCCCCAAGTTACTGATTAGGTTCCAGTAATGACACTTTTCAGACTGTGCAGCGCTATGCAAGCTACCTGGCCATGATGGTCAGCCCTGCATAGCTGCTGCTGCATGGTTGCAGTGATTACTCGTGTTTATTTATTTAAAAAATAATTTAAACATATAGTAATGCACAGTGCTCAATGCAAGGAATACTCTTAAACTTTGGCTAATGTTTACAAATTTTAACAGTTTATATATATGATTTATGATTTTAAAATTAATTTAATTTAATTTAATTTAATTTTTATTTTTTTGTAGTTTTTGAGACAGGATCTTGCTATGTAGCCCAGCCTCAAAATCATAGTGGTACTCCTGCCAAGTACTGGTATTACAGGTGTAAGTCACCACTCCCAGCCAGGAGTTTATTTTTAGATAAAAGGAAAAAAGTGTAGATACAGATTGAAGCGCTATTTCAATCTGTTCAGTTGTTTATCATTTATCTCTAAATAACTATTTTGAAGCTTGGATCAATGTATTTATCCTTATATCTTCTACCTTTTGTCTACTTATAAATCTATATATCCATCTACCTATCTCTTTGTTTTTGCTTTTGTATTTTCTCTTTTTTATTTTTTGGTCAATTTTTTTATGTACTTAGCTAATATACTTTTTTATAGAAAGTCTTCATTAAAGTTCTCCTTCAATTAAAAACGAACACAAAATACACATATACCAACACATCCCTCTGCAAGAAAACTATGAAGTTAAAAATAAAAAAAAACCTTAATGTTATTACTTCCTGCTTGATTTATAAGCTTTTATGAAATTGTTTACAAAACAAAGCAGAAATCTTCCACTATAGTATGATTTTGTCAAGGTCTCATGTAATTATTTCTGCTTTTGTATTTTGAATTTGTGTTATTATAGTGTATATATATTCATGGTTATGATATTTTTATTGCATTGCTCCTTTAAGGACTTCCTCGGCAGAAGGAAACTCAGGGCTGAACACATGACCTAGTCTAGCCAGTCAGTTGCCATGAATACGTTTTTCCTAGTATTTGTTAAAGGTTTACTAATTTATGGATCTTTTCTTTCAGTCTTATTTTCTATCTTTATTCCTGTTTGATTTTCTTTTTTGTTTATTTTTCTTTCTTTAGATTTGCTTCATTTTTTTCTTTAAGTTCTTTACTTGAACAAAGCTCATTTTACTTTAAAAAAGTTGAAATTTGATAAGCATTATTCAATATTTCTATTATTTGTAATTTTCATGATTATTTCTTTAATCCATAAATTGTTGGATTCTGTTTGTAGATGCCAGAAGTTGGTGGCAGATGCCTTTTATTGTTTAAATAATTTTTCTTATAAACACTGAGAAAATCTTAATGTCTAATCCAATTCCACTGTGATCAGAGAAGTTGTGTTCCATAGAAGCAATTCTTTAACATCTACATTTAAGGCATAGTATTTTACAAATTTCTGTGACTATTCAGTATGTAGTATCAAGATAAGCATTTCCTTACTTAAGAAAAAAATTTCTTTAAGTTCAAGCTTTTGATTATTCTACTTAAGGTGTTTTTTTCTACTTCCTTTTCTTACTATTTCATCTTTCAGTTGCTAAAGGAAGTTTATAAAAATACTACCACCTTACTGTATTTCTTTGTAACAGTTTTATTCTGTACAGGGTTTTTTGCCCAAAATATATTTTTTCTCAAATATTTACATTGTTCCACCTGGTAAAAATCAGGAGTAAATCTTTTTTTTTAATTTAAAGAAAATAAAAACAAAACAGAAAAAGGGTAGAAATAATACATAATTTCAAAAAAAAATTAGAAATCACTAGTTGATAAATTACATATTGTCCTCCTAGGAATAGTTGTTGGACAGGAGTAAATCTTTCTTTTCTTTTTTTTTCTTTCCTTTTTTTTTTTTTTTTGGTACTGGGGATCAACCTCATGACCTCGCACTTTCCAGGCAAGCACTTACACTATTTTCTAAATTTTTAGGTTCAAACTATCTCCAATATTTTAAGCATGTACCTTGCAAAGATTATGTAACTTTTTAAAAATAAAATCCAAGATATATATAAATACCTTTTAATAGATATATTTTATATTTATGTTGAACTCTGGACTATTAAATTTGATTTCTTCCACCTTATTTTGTGCTATTTGACATTATTTTCTATTTACTTCCTTTTTAAACCTTTTATCTCTTGCCCCCTTGGATTATAGTTTAAAAGCTATTTTGTTTTTCTCCACCAATTTGAAAGCCACAAACTTTCTTTTTAAAAAATTTCCTTTAAAAGAATTGAAGTGCAGTATTATCTTAGTTGCTTTCTCAACACTGAGACAGAGTATCTGACACCCACAACTCTACTGAGGAAAGGCTTTGTTGGCTCTATTTGTAGTGATTTCAGTCTGTATCTTAGTTGGCTGGGCAGCATGGCAGAGGAGAAAGAGCTCATAGCAAGGAAGAGGGAAGCAGAGTGTGATCAAGGGAGGAGGAAAAGAGATATACCCTTCCAGGTCACACCCCCACTGACCCTTCTCCTCAGACTAGCTTTACCCTCCAACATCACATTTAGGTGTATTTCTCTCTCATGATCCAGTGACCTCCCAACATTCCTACCTAGGAGTACAAGAGGCTTTGGAGCACGTCTAGATATAAACCATAACATTCTACCCCAGCCCACAAAAGACTCACAAGCATTCCATTATGCAAAATGCATTTAGTCCATCTCTCATAGTTGTCAAAGTCCCAACAGTTTTAGCATAGTCAAACAGTTCCTGTCCAAAGTATCCTCTGAGATTTAAGACAAAATCTTTTCCGTGAGATCCTATAAAAGTCAGAAAGAAAGTTAAATATTGCCCACATCCAAGGGCACAGGGTAAACATTCTCATTCCAAAAGGGAGAAATGTGGGGAAAAACAGGAATAGAAACTAGAGTAAGACCAAAATCCAGTAGGGCGAATATTAAATCCTGTAGTTCCGTGTCCAGCACCCTGGGCAATCTGTGGCAAGATTTGAACTTCAACAGGCTTAAGTGGCCCTGCCACTGTGGCACTGCTGGTGGTTGTAGCCCTCATAGTCTCTCTACTGAGCTTTGTTCACTCCTTTTAGCTTTCCTCAGATATTCCACATTCTTGGCTTCTCCAACTTTCTGAGGTCTCCATTGTATTTTCTGCTTCACACTCATCACACTCATAGTGTCACATACTGCCTTTTAGAGACACATTGCCTGGTGGTCCAGGGTTTCCTGTGAAATATGGATGGAAGCCTCCCTGACCCCACAACTTTTGCATTCCGTGTGCAAGTTAAACCAGTACTAGGTAGATAATGACAATGTCTGCCACCAATTTGAGTTAGCTGAGCCCTTTTGCATCATGCTGGTACTCTCACAGGCCTCTTGAATAGCTAGATGGCTGAGCACAGTGACCTGAATTTTGTAGAATCCATTCCCATATCCATGGCTGTTGCCATTCTGGAGCACAGTACCTGAGGTATTGTGCTCTCCACAAAGCAAAGCCTTTACTGTTTGACCCTTGAGTTTATAAAGAGTGGCATCATTCTGATTCTCCCCATGTCCTCAAAGCATCCTTTATATTGTTGAGATCCAAAGTACTTGGTTTCTTTTTAATGCTAATCATTTTAGAAACCCAGCTCCATCTTTGCTGGATCTAGATTTCTTTTCTGTCCAAACTTGAAACTTCTAAAATCATATCAGCTGTTCCACTGGCTCTTAATTCTCTATATAGAGCTGTCTAAAATCTTCTAATAATACCCATGCCATGACCTCAATATTAGGCTGTTTCAAAATTCCTCTCCTGGATCAATTAATATGTTGCCCTTAATCTCCTGAAAAGCCTAAGGAAAATGCAAAATGCAGACAAATTTTCTGCCAAAATGGTTGTTGCAACTACATGCCCTGAAGTGCAACTGCCGATGGTATCCTTAATTGCTTCTGAAATCTCTTAAGCTTTGTCTTTCCTGATTACATTTCTGTCAATATTCTGGTCTTTTGAGCTCTCAGTAGAAATCTTCCATCAGTCTCTGTTCACAGTATTCTAGGGTTGTTCCTCCATCTGGCATCTCCAAACCTTTCCAAATTCCACCTACAAGGCATTCTGAAGGATTCCGTACCACATGGTTAGGTATTGGCCCAGAACAATCCCACTTCTTTAGCACAAAAATCTGTCTCAGTTATGGTTTACTAGAAGAACAGATTTTATATGTAGGTATAGAGAGATATGGTTAGATACAGATAGATAAAGAATATATGTTATGTTAATGACATACAAAGAATTTCCAAAGTCAGCTTACCGTAGCCATCTGCAGGAGGATCAGTAGTAGGAGAATGCAAAAGGACCAGGTGTGTGCTGGAGAGTTAGAGGATCCAGTCATATGTTGAAGGCCTGGAACTAACTGTGGAGTGTTGTGGGTGTCAGTATTGAGGTAGCCAGAGGGTTTGAGCTGTAAAGCTGAAGACTCTGTGCAGGAAGTGCAGAGACATGGCCATAAGAGATGGAGAAGACTGGAACTTCTCCAAAGAAATAAAAGATTCAGCTTACTTCTTTCCTTCCCTCTATATTCTATTCTATCTAAGCCTATTGGTCTGTGTTACCCACATCCAGGTTAGGTCTTCCCTCTTCAGTAAGCTAGTCATCCAAACATATCCAGACCTGAGCTAAACTAATCTACTAGGTGTTTCTTAATCAAAGTGGCACCACAATAATCAAAAATATACATACAGGAAAAGAGCACATGACAGAAATAGATCATCACAAAATGAGCATTAATGTAACTTTCATACAAAAATAAACATTTCTGATGTTTCAGAATTACAGAGCACAAATGCGTTCAAAAATCCATTTACCTCTATCTTTATTGAGGCATAGTTCATTTAAAAAATTAAATGGCATACAGTAATGTATATGAGATAATGATCAAAATGTAAAATGAATCTTTAGTTTTGTTTCTTATATTAGCTAAAGTCATGCAGTATCTGTATACCAACCTGAATGAAATGAGAACATGTAAAAAACAAAATTAACCATCATACTAATTTTCCTTAATATTATTTTTAATTTTAATATCACATATTTGAAACAATTTTGTTTTCAGTAGTTCTATAAATTTAGCAATTGCATCTCACTTCCTTCTTACTAAAGTACATCTTTTTGTAATTTTTGATTACCAATTTATGAGAAATAAACACTACATTTATTTTTACTTCACATTCATTTGAATGATACATTATCTAGATGCAGTATTACAATCTAACAATTGTTTTCCTCAGCCTTGAATTTTTTTCCCATGACTTTCATGGTTTTTTTTTTCTAATGTTAAATCTACTTATTGAAGGAAATATGTTGTGGTGGATTGACAACTGCTAGTCAGCTTGTAACAAGCAGTTGAACTGATTCAGTGTGGTGCTGAGTGTGGAAGGCCTGCCTAAGGATGGTGCCAACATAGAAAGGAAACCTAGAGAGGGAGAAGCAGTGTTTGTGGTTCTAGCAAGTGTTGCTGGTTCTCCTGAGTATTGTGGATTCTCCTGTTGCCATTGGTTCTCCTGGAGGAGCTTGTTGAACTTCATTCCTGATATGAACTTGGCTGTTCTCATTGTCTGAGGAGCTCAGGACCTTGTTGTTGCTGAGAATGGCTACAGTTAACTTTGGGGGAGCACTGGTTTTCACTTTACCACTTCTTGGCTCCAGAGGGGAAGATGGTGTGCTGTTCAGTCCCCAGGAAAAGCTTGTCATGTTGGCTTCCTGACATGTTCTCCACTGTTCTCATCGTCAGAGGAGCTTGGGACCTCAGTGTCACTGAGGATGGTTGTGGTACTTTTCAGGGGAGCCCTGGTTCCCACTTTGAGTATCACTTCTTGGATCCTGTGCAGAACTCTCAATTTACTGGCACCGATCCTTCAGCCCACTGGAACAGACTTTCTGGCTTCCACCAGTGATCTTTCAGCCTTCCCAGCACAGATTCATGAAACAAACATGCATGAGACATTGTCATGGGCTCTAGGTCTTCAGCTGGTCTCATGAAGGACATTGCTGTGGAATCAGGACCCTCAAATGGAATTTTTGGTGTCTTTAGTGTTTGGGAAGATTTCCTATACTTTTGGTGTTTGACTCTATGGGTGACTACTATAAAATAATTATGTAAATTATGTGTCCTGTACTAAATTGTTTTCCTTGCAAACCCTGACTACAGCATATGTCTTTCCTACTTGATAATTTTCAAGACCATTTCTTTTATTTTCATTGTAATGTTTCCTCTTATTTTCAGTATGACTCCTCACCCTTTTCTTAGATGCACCAGATCCCCTGTTTGGGATATGAATTGGAGAATAAACTTTACTGGCTAGCATTGGAAGCAGAAGGACCATGTTCAATTTTCTAAGATCAAGAATGAAATCTGAGAGTCTGATTGCTCCTCATACAAACTTGCAGCAAATCATTCTGTGTCTGGAAACTTTCTTTGCATCTTACATTCCTGGTATACCCAATTTCTGACCTATTCTTATATAAATTATCTTATTTCCTTTTGGTATGTAAGTTTGAGAGATATTTGACCTATTAAATGCACATATCAGAAGTAGATCTGCTTTCAGTTGCTCAATATTTAGATATTTTATCTCTATTGTCACCTCTTTCCCTACTTTTTTGTGTTTGAAGGTTTATAAATATTTAAAAAATACTTTACAGTAACTTTTAGGGGCATCCTTGGAGGTTTAATGGACAGATACATATATTGAATCTTCTGTGCTTAAACAAAAATCTTTTCTATTAAGATTTACAGACACTGGAAATTATATTAACAAATGATTAGAGTCCCTCATTTCATGATTAGGAATATCCCAGGGAGACATAACACATTAACTTGTAATTATAAATGGCTGCTATGCTTTCCTTTTTATAATTGACCCCCAATTCAGAATTAATTGCTTCCATATCCCTATTTTATCTTCTTCTTGTCTTTATGAGTTCTTGTTGTCAGTTCAGTAACTAGAATGGATTAATCTGGGTTGTGTCCTAGGCACTTTTACATTTGAGGATATTTAGTACCTCTCACAGTGCCCGGTACAAAAAATTGAATAAATAAATCTTTCTTCAAAAATCAAATAGTTTAGAACCTGAATTTACATAGAAATTTTCAGCTCTGACAAAAGCATTTTTCAACTCTTGGTGAGAAATTTGAACCAGATGTTCACTATGATGCCCAACTTTTCCCAGATTTATCACATGGTTTGATGTTTTTTTGAGTACAGAAAACTGGTTGTAAGAAGATTAAAACTTCAAGTAATGATAAAATAACAGTCTCATTTTACATTTATGTAATTCTTTTATTGGTTAAGATGCTTCCATAACCATAGTTTTAAAAAGATAAGATTTATTTCTATTTTGTTTACTCTTTTAAAAAAGACTAGTAGGGATAATCATTAATTTTGGAAAATAAATGAATATTTCTTTACTTCCTGTCAAAGTGTAAGGGTCAAAGGCTAGAACCTGGAAAGGGCTTCTTTCAGGAATAGGAAAACATGCACAGGTCACATGCCTTGTTGTCAAAGCATGGACTTGAATTTTCCACATTCTTTGGTCCCAAAGGAATACAATCTTGAGGTAGTAGACACATTTCAGACTACAGAACAGAAATAGGAAGGGCTTGGGCCAACATACTGTCTTTAGGAATGGCAAATGTGCTAGACCTACTGCCTACACACAGAGAGACACCCAGATTCATCAGAAAATGACTTCATCTCTAAGCTTTTTCTCTCAAAATTTAAGTAGTAAAGGGATTTCTCTTAGTACACATCAAAACGTTCTTATTTAATAGAAATGTTTGAGCACAATTATGAGTATCTTAGAACTTTATATACCTATGCAGATAGTTGACAAATAAGTTATCAGCAGAAGGATCTATTATTAATTTGGCCTTGCTATTGTTAAATTCTGAAAATTTTAATCTCTCTTCAAAGAAGCAGGAAGTCTAAGGATTTTGGCTGGTTGCGTTTCCAGAACAGTGGAATAGTATCAGCCTGAAAAGGGTTGGCTGTTTGCCTACAAAATTCAGAACAAAATGAAATAAAAGAAGGAAATCTCAGCTTAAGCAATGAAATGTTTTAGAAGGTGAGAAAAATGTCCCAGAGCAAGAATCTTATCTGTGCAAAGGATTACAACAAAGTGATTGGTAGGAAATTTAGAAAGTGCTGATTCAGACTGAAAAGACTAAAGTTTCACTGGGTGGAAATTATTTATTGCAAATGTCAACATAGAAAGCATCCTACATTCATTGGATTACAGTCAGTTCTAAACTAGTCCCATCCAATGAGCTCATAGACATGGATTGAGGTAGCAAGAGGCGAGCATTTCAAATGCATTAAAAGAAGTTAAAGTTGTAAATAAATCCTTCTGCCATCTTAAACTGCTGAGTAGGTGTTCAGTGAAAGTAGTGACCTGGTTAGCAGTCAGTAGACACAAATTCTAAATCTACAGCGAAGCATTCTATTATGATGTAAATGGAAGGAAGCAGAAGAAAATTCCTCCCTCTTCAGAGAAATCAGATTAATTATCTTATAACACTGGAGATGACATCTGTGAAAACTGAGTAGGGTTTCAAGTGTGACTCCTTGGTTATGAGAAAAGCTTGTCAGTATCTCGTCTGAGCTATTTTATATGATGGTGTGAGCCAGCAGAGGCGGTGTGGCTGAATTGCCAGACGAAAAGGACAACTGGAGAAAGTGGGTACTGTTTCCGTAAGAGGAGACAGGAAACTACCCTTCACAAAAGTGGGACTTGAGACTTTCTGAGTGAGCCCTGCAAACTTCTTTTAAGTGCGTAGGTTGGTAGTGGGAGTTTTGTCATTGTCTCAAGGCTTCTTGAAGAACACTAGGTTTCGGAGAATTTACTAACAAATTCTGGTGGACTTCTGAAAGTGACAGTTGGAGATTCATAAAAAAGTTAGGAAAGTTAGGAACAGATTATTCCATTTATCAGTATTTACACATGTTGCAAGAGTGGCATCTCAGCAATTAAAAGGATAATTAATGTAGCATTCTAGAATATGGAACCTATTTTTCACAATTTCTGTGATTTAAAAAAACAGGGATATAATTCACCTAACTGTGCCATTTCAAATGTAAAATTAAGTGGTCTTTAATATAGTCACAAAGTGGTACGATCATTCCCATTATCTAATTCCAGTACATTTTCATTACCCAAAAAGAAAGCCATTAGCAATCAGCGCCCATTTTCCCCTTCTGTTAGCCCTTGGCAATTGTTAATGCACTTTCTGTCTCTGGATTTTCCTATTCTAAACATTTTATATAAATACTATCACAAAGTCTATGCCGTTTTATGCCTGCCTTTGTCATTTAGCATAATACTTTTAAGGTTCGTCTTGTTGAATGCGTTAGTACTTTATTCTTTCCTGTGGCTCAGTAATATTACACTGCATGGGTGTGCAGAATCCACCTATCCACCCAGCAGTCCACAGACATTTGGCTCGTTTTTACTGTTCGGCTCCATGAACAGCCATTGGCTTTGCTATTGTTTTTCTAGTCTCTATTTCACTTTTTTCCTCTTCTAATCTTTACTTATTCCTCTCTTTGCTTGCTTTGGGTTTAATTTTCTCTTAATTTCTGGATTTCTGAGGTGGAATTTCAGGTTACCGATTTGAAAGTTTTCTTCTTTTTAAATCTAGGCACTTAAGAACATGTGTCTTGCTTCACTATATTCTGTAAGTTTTGATAAACTACATTCATTTTTGTTGATGTGAAAATTTTCTAGGTTTTCTTTTGATTTGTTCTTTGGCCCATTACCTACTTATCTTACTTAAATTCTTGTGTTTATGTATTTCCTGAATTTCTTTCTGCTATTTATTCCTAATTTCATTCATTCTTCATTAAAGAAATGCTTTGCATAACTTAAATTTTTAAAAGTATTACTACTCGTTTTATGGCTTATCATGTGATCTATTCTGAAAAATGCTGTTTATGGATTTGAGAAGAATATATCTATCCTACCACTGTTGGACCAAAGATTCTATAGAAGTCCTACTCATCAAGTTGGTTCATATTATTATGCAAGTCTTGTGTTTCCTTTTTGATCTTCTGTCTAATGACACTACTCATTACAGAAAATGGCAAAATTGAAATCCTCAACCATTGTTGGACTACATATTTCTTGATTTACTTCTGTCTGGGGGTTTTCCTTCGCATATTATTGTGTAGTATTATTAGGTCCTTCCGTGTCTGCAATTGTTATAACTATTCATTGAATTGACCCTTTCTCTTTTGTAACAGTTTTTGAATTACAGTGTGTTTTTAATGATAATATAATAGCCTCTCTCTCTTTTCACACACACAACCTGTTTGCTTGTGTATCTTTCCCTATCTTCTCCCATTTAATTCATTATGTCTCTGAATTCATAGTATGTTACTTTATAACTACCTTTATAACTGAGAAATAAATTATTTTCATTCCAATCTGAATCTTTAGATTGAATATTTAATCCATTTATTTTTTCTGTAATTACTGATAAAGAATTTGGTATGTAATTTTCTATTTTTACTGGATTTCTGCATGTTTCTTGTTGTTCATTCTTTCATTTCTGTTGTCTTTTGTGTAAATAAATATTATCTTGTGTACTATTTCAATTCATTTTCACTAATTTTACAATAAAATTTTAGTTCTTTTCTGCTTAGCCTGGGGGTTGCAATGAATAAATCTTATGTAACAATCTACTTCAAATCATACAATTACAATAGCATAACAATTTGCCTTTTCTTAGATTCATTCTGTACCTAACATTTATTATATAAATGTATTATAAAAAATGTATCTTTATACACTGTATACATATCAACACAGTTTGTAATTATTGATTTGCGGTTCTCTTTTAAATTGGAAGGAAAAAGTTACAACAAAATACATTTATATTGTTTGTTACACTTACCTATGTATTTACTTTTATGAATAATTCCTTTTTATGTGTATTCATATTACTCCCTGGTGTCCTTTCATTTCAACCTGAAAACCTTCTTGTAGTATTTGTTGTACAGAATGGCATGCATTTTTTTTGCTTGTTTTTTGGTGCTTCCTAGATTTCTCTTTCCTATTTTAAAGAATAGGAATATTATAGAATACCTGGTTGCTGGTCTGTTCTTGCCAGTATGTTGAACATATCATGACATTGTCTCTGGTTTCCATTATTTCTGGTGAAAACATTAATTTTAATATCAATGTTAAGATCTGTGTAATGTAGCATTAGTCAATTCTTAAAGAGAATTTCAGCTTCAGCAGTTTTCAAAGTTCCTGTCTTTTGGCATTTTGATTATGATGTATTGTATGAGTATTGTATTTGTACTGGAGTTTGATGAATTTCTTTGATTGACAGGTTGAAGTTTTTCATTAAATTTAGAAAGTTTTTAGGTATTATATCTTCAAATATTCATTTTGTGTCTTCTTTTTCTCTCTTGAAATTTCTATTATATATCTATATGTATATATATATATATACATATACATATATATATACACACACACACACACACACACACACACACACTCATATAGATATGCTTCACAGTATTCCAGTAGGTTCTGACTTAATGTTTTTAATTTTTTCTCTTTCTGTTCATGAAGCTGAAAATATCAGTCAACCTTTTTTAACATCACTGAGTATTTTTTTCTTTCTGCTTATCTTTTTTGTTGAGGACTGTCTTAGTTACTTTTCTCTTATTGCTTTGGCAAAATACCTGATGCACAAAATTAAGAAAGAAAAGCTTTATTTAGTTCACAGTTTGTGGAGGTTTCAGTCCATAATAACCTGGTTTCATGGCAGAGTGCCACAGTAGAGGGACAACAGTCTCAGATGGCAGAAAACAACAAAAGCAACAAGAGCCAAAGGGGAAGATAAACCTCTTTTCCTCCCTTATATTGTAGCCAGGCTACCAACTCTAAGGTGGATATAATACTTGCACCATTTATGTGCCCTACTCTTGCACGAGCCGAGGACATTTATGAAGTGAGGACCCTGGCTCCCTGCTGATCACTTGGTTAAACTTCTAACCTTCTCAAACTGACAGAATGAATCAGCCATTACAATATCCTAGAGTATAAACAGCTGCACTAGGGCATGTCTTCTATACCCTAGGATGTAGAAGTACTGCGTCACTTGTTTAAGCTTCTAAATTTCTCAAGTTGACAGTGTATCAACCACTGTAAGGACTTCCAGTAAATTGGTCATTTTAGATACTTACATTTTTCAACTTCATAGTTTTTATAGGGTTATTTTATATATTTTGCATCTCTTCCATGATAGTCTCTTATTTGTTGACACATCATTCTCATTCTTTCCTTTATATATTTATGCCTGTTTTATTTATGCCTATATATAGCCATAAATTAGCATATATATATATATATCCATTAGGTTCATTAGGTTCAACATTTTGGTGTGCACAAGGATGCATCTGTTAACTGCTTTATTTCCTATGTACAGGCTGTATTTTTTTTATTTCTTTTCTTTTTTTGATGAATAGTCATAATTTTAAATACATAATATTGCAGTCTTGGAAATCACTTTTTTCCCTCCCGCATTCTTTGTCATTTGTTTATGAATTTTTAAAACTAATTTTGTAAATTCTGTTATTCGTCATATGTGACCCTTGATATTTCTGTTTGACTAATTTAGTATTCTGCTATTGATCCCATAGAAGTGTTCTTAGTTGGCAACTAATTATTCTGGTAGCTTTTGCTGGGCCCTTTGTGTGTATCTGAGAACTTTAACACTAAGCCAGGGAGTTTGCACCTCTTAATTGACATTTCCTGCTTGTGCACAGCTTTGAGGTTAGCAATAGGTGAGAACTCGGGGCCTTTTTATGTCCTTTCCAACCATGATATGTGCATAGTCCTAGACGATGTTAGAAATGTCCTGCAGACATCTATTTGCTCAACTTTTAATTTCAAGTTTTGTGGCATTCCCATTACTTGCCTAAATATTATCCATTGCTTCAGCCATGATGTTCAACAATCGCCTCGGATTTTATTTTTGAAAGCATTCCCTGGGATAAAGTCTGTTTTCATTCAGGAAACTTTAGGTCAGGTCCAATAAAGATCAGTGTTGCTGGTTCTTTTTGCCTATGAAAAGAGCTAATACTCATCCAATGACTTCTCAAAAAAACAAACTTAATTGTTGCAAGACACAAGTTGCAAGACACCACTAATTGGATTTCACTTGCCATCTGCTGCACAATACCTGACAGAGCCCAGTAAAATTTAAATTCAGAGTAGATGACAGAGCAAAAGGAGGGGGAAAAACCCAACTTTCCTGATAATTGTAGTTACCCAATCTGGAGCCATCGAGGGAAGGGGAAAATAGCTCTAGAGGATTATTTCTTTTCTTGGACTAAAAGGATCAGAATTGGGCTAAAAGTATCAACTGTGTATATTTTATTTCACGAAGACTTAGTTTTGATTTTCTCATCTTGGAAAGATGGTTGAGGAAGAAAGCAGGCATCATCTCATATAAGGTAGTTTTACCTATGGAGTGTTATTATGAAACATTTTTAAAAGGAGATATAAAATTTATATTAAGTATATTTAGATTAAGTATATATCTAAGTTTAAAATATTCAGCTGGTCGAAGATAACTTTTTTATGATCCATTACACCTCACTATCACAATGTTTTGATTTCTCATATTGTTAAAATAACTCCCTGAATACAAGGTTGCAACCAAGCTAAGCATGCTAAAACCTGATTTTCTTCTTGGAACTTAGTAGAAATAAATGAAAATGAAGCATCTTAATTTTTTTTAATGCAGTATCTTTGAAGAAGCTAGACCAATGAAAAAAAATTGAACTAGTCAAGTGTGTAGTAAAACATACAGTAAATCTTTAAATTAACTTAAAATACATTAAAAGGCACACTGCCATTACTGCCCTCTTGCTTTGAATGCAACTATCACAACATTCTTGCCAGTTTCTGAAACAATTCTGGAAGTCCTCATTCATGAGTGTCTTTTTGTGGCTGCCTTGATGTCCTAAATTAAAATATTTCAAAATATTTCCAGTGATTTCTGTCAAATGAAAAGCACTTTAAGGTGTCCTGGCTCACATTATTCACTGTATCTAGCACTCTGCAACTTCTGGCTTTTCTTCAAAATGACCATGAAGGGTAAAATTTTGAATTGATTTAGGATATTAAGGCAATCACAACAGTACAGCTGAAGACACTCAGGAAAGAGAACTTCTGAAACTGTTTCAGAAGATGGACAGAAAGCTGGAATAACTGTATTCAAACCAAGAGGGAAATCTCAGGGGGATTTTTGACAGTGTTTTGTTGTAATACATTGTTTTTAAATTTAAGCATTCACTGTATTTTTGATCTTAACATGATTCCATCAGTGAGAAAGGTTCGGATCTGGTCATTTAAGAGAGCAAGTATTACTATCATCCCATACTTGGCCACATGTGTTCTAAAAGTAAATGTGTTCTGACCATGACTACATGCTTCTCAGAAATTAAAGATTAGAGAATTGATTCATTCCTTATTGATAAATCAGTGCTATGAGCCATAAACTGATTTTGTAGTTATCATTGAGCCTGTAACATTCTTGGGGATGAAAAGACATAAGGTAAAGATAGATACATAATGTAAAGATAAATACTGTTACATGAAGTACACAAAATCATATAACCAACAGAATAGAGGATAATCAGCAAGAGGAGGAAGGGCAAGAGCCTCTCTTTTAAGATGCAGTTCAGCAGGGTCGTAGATATCTAGGGGAAGAGATTACCAGGAGGAAGGTAATGACCTGCAGTGGAGGGTGCTCGGAACACAAAAACCTAATGAGGACTGAGTGAAGAGACACGGGCAAGGGGAAAACAGTAGTTGATGAGTTTAAAGAGATGGTTGGGGTCTGTTCATATAGGACTTTGCACAATGTGTCCCATTCTAGATAGTGTTTGATCAGAGAGATAACGGTATCAGAGTAATCTATCCAGGCTAGACCAGAGTAAAAACGGTTAGGGATAAGTGTGAAGGAAAACAGTTAAGAGTCCCTTTAGTGATCCAGTAGGAGATGATGGTGTCTTTGACAGGCTAGTAGTGCAAAGGTACTGAGCTGTAGTTGGTTTTTAAGTACACTTTAGAGAGTCTGCAATGTTTGCTTTTGACTGGAGTTAGGTGTGTAAGATAAGGGCACATCAAAGAAGCAAGGTTTTTGACCTAGGCAACCAAATGGATGTGGGAGCCATTTATTAGGAACAAACAAAAGATAGTTCCTACTTATTCTTTCTCTCTTTATGAAGCCTAAAAATAGTTATTTAGTTTTTAAATTCCTGGAATTACATGTTGATATGAGATTTGCCAAGTAGCATAATGGCTTAGGTTCAAGACTGTACAAAAGTTTTCCTGCAATAGAGTTGTATTGACTATGTCAAGAGTGATTGGGTGCAAATGATGAGAAAGAACAAGGAATTGGAAAAAAATGATGCTTTAGATACAGAAATTTCCAGACTCACTCCAGGCTACTGACTGTCATTTGATGAAGGACCTGGGTTCAAATTCTCCTTGAAAATACAACTATAAAGTTACGTACACTTTCTGAACATATTTGAAATTTCTTTAAATATGAAATGGAGATTGTTTTGAGGTCCAAATTATAAATACAATGTTGTCTCCCTTATTTTCATTTTGTTCTCATGAAAGTCACAAGAAAATCCAATATTGAAGGTCTAATTTGTCTTTAACCTTTTATATGACAAGTATTCATTGAGATCCATTAAAGATAGGGCACGATAATAAACAGACTTAAAAACATATTAAGTGCAATGCTATTCTCAATTGATCTATAATCTAAATCTGCAGTGTAGCTAAGTAAAAGCTAAGGACAGTATTTTATGGTGATGCAAATGTGAGTGCTAAGAAGAATTGTTTTTAAAAATGCAAACATTTCTTGATTACTGATGATATGACACTTTGCTAAGTGCTTTTGGTGTGTTATATGAATTAATTCTAAGAAATAAGCATTTCCCATGAGTCAGATATTAATATTACCCTTAGTTAGAAATTGAACACTAGCAAATTTATGTAATTGGCCAGATTTTTACAACATGTGGTAGAAGGCTCTTGTAGTACATGTGTGACTTTCTGCCATTTTGTTTTCTGAAGGAATTTAGATGTTGGAGAAGTTACTGTGCATTAATATGACCAAAGACAACTCGAGCAAGGGGCAGGGCATGAAAATTTTCCTGAAAGGCTAAGAAAGAAAGAGAGCAGAAATGAACTGGAACTTCAGACATGGCTCCCTGATTGGTTGAGAAGATTTGAGGATTGAGAGATCACAGAATGTCCTAGGAACAAGAGGGAAATCTGTCTAGCTTGTAGCACTGGATTTGTTTTGGTCAGTAGTAAAAAACTAAGTTGAATTGGTGACCCTAGAATAGTTTTAGAAAAGCTTTAAGGTGAATCACATTACTTTACCCATTCTCCTTAGATGATGGGAAGCTTTGGAAAGAATTTGAAAACTGATTTGGAATTATGTTATATTGGTGGAGGAGAAACCTTATGAGAGTTAGATTTTTAAAAAAACCCAGTAAGGTGAGACGCAATCCAGACATAATTTTTTCCTTACAGATTTGTGTTTCAAAGGATAAACCTTCTAGCCTGAATCCTTTAATACCTTTATCTTTCTCCCCCTCTCTCGCTCCTTCCCTTTCTGCTCCTCTCCTCCATTTTTTCCCCTTCTCCTTCTGCCCCTCTTCTCCCTCTCTCTATCCTTCCATGTCTTGTTTAGTTTGCCTTTACTCAGAACTATAAGATTTTTGAGTGAGAAATCCCTACCCCTTCCCCTCCACCTCTCCCTCTCTCTCCTCCTCTGTGTCTTGTTTAGCTTGCCTTTACTTAGAATTATGGGATTTTGAGTGAGAAATCCTCTTTACATAGAAATAAATCATTCTAATACTATTTTTCTTTAAACTAATGTTAACTATGAGCCAAGTCAAATTAAGGAACTTTCTTGAGATTTTATGGAGGCAAGGTTCAAAATTGAGACTCAACCTCACTTTGTTTCTGACTTCCTCTGCAGTACTGTCATATACTATCATGTGATAGTACTTCAGCTGTCAATATCTTCTTTCTATTTTCCCCCTACAATGACTTCAAAGAAAAGGAGCTTTAGCGTTCTATTCCTTTATCTTAAATGGTACTCACACTCAGCATTGCTTTTAGGGAGATGGTGAATGTTTCCCAAATATCAGAAATTATTTGCTGTGATACTCACTGCCCAAAGAGACATATAAAAATGTTATTATACCCCAGAGTTAAACACAGTGAAGAAAGCAGAAGAATCACCTTCATACCTTTGTAGTTAGCATAGAAGGCAAGTATTGTTATTCTTTAGAGGCACTCTTTGGCTTGATGAACTCCTCAGGGAGGTATAAATGTCCAATGTACTTTCTGGCCCATAAGGAAACATTATCTTAATATAGCAGAAGTCTCTAAGGCATAGAAAATGAGAACAAGTAAAGATCTTTGAATTCTTTTCCCTGAGGAAAAGAAATACGGGGTCTCATGGATTACTAAACAATCCTAATTTCTGAGCTTTTTCTCAGCTATAAATTGTCAATGTTTGCATTATAGCTAGGACAGCATAACTCTCTATACAACTTTATACAAAATTTTTACTTTTCTTGGTGTTAGTGATCTTGTACTTTCCATGAAACTTTTCTTTTAAAGGTTTCTCTCTGGCAAGGAAAAATATGATGAAGTCTAATCTAGAGCAGACTACAGCAGCACAGAGTAGGTCCCAGCTGAGAGGAAAACCATGAGGAATAATCAATATTCCACAATTAAGCTGTTGAATTGACAGTAGGAAAAAGCACTCCGGTTTTAATTTAGATATTGACTGTCCACAGGAAAAATATTCTGGCAGCAGTAGAATGGGGAGTTGAATTTCATTTATTCCTTAGATAAAGATGAATTAGTTGCCTGCCACATGGTGATCACTGCTGAGAAATGAACAGAGAAGACAGATGTTCTATCCACCTTGAGCTTCCTCAAATAATCCTCAGCATATAAGTTTATAGGAAGTTCTGTTCCCTATTGTGGTCCTCAGGATAAGAATACTACCTGACACATAGTAGGTGTTTTGTTGAATGGTAATAATTTAATGGACTAGTGAATATTACGTGATTTTATGTGACACTTTGTCTTTTGAATATCATTTTATACTTTACATCAGCTCATCAACTATCAAGGGAACTATTAATTTTACATATAAGCAAACTGTAGACATAGATGTCAAAAAATTTCTAAGGCGTGTGGTCTTGCCATGGAATTGGACTCACAGTCCATTAATTTTTAAAATACCAAGCAGTAAAATTCTTTCTTCAAACAAAATTTAACTCCAAAAGTTAGACTCCAAAAGTTAGGCACATGAGATAAAAGCTGGGCTGCACTGATTCCTATGCATGTGAGAAGCTGAGTTTTCCTATCTTTCCTCCCTTGCGGGCATGGGATTGATCGTACTGGCAAGGTGATGAATAAATTACCCTCTTCTGGGTTACAGAGTTTACTTGAAGTCATAAACTAATCTGCTGTGTTACCTGAAGCAAGTTACTTAACCTCTCTAAATCTCTATCTCCTCACTTGAAAAAAATGGAAATTATAAATCCAGATGTGTAATAGAGGTAATTCACACGAAAAACACCTCAAAAAGAGCTCAGTGCATGGGAGCTGTGATAGTGGGAGATGAGGATGATGCTGGTAAAATGAGGAGGAAGACCTTTTTCTATGTGGCCTAAAGCCAAAGAATGAAGTCAATCTTATTTATTTTTCACATGGTGCAGGAACTTTCAGTATTAAAAGAAAAGATAATTCTCTATTTTATTTTAGATCATAAAATGACATCTAAAATGATAAACGAGAGTGATGCATTTTTGTGGCTTCAGAAAACATTTATTTGGCTTTTCAATTGGTTTTTAGCAAAGCTTATTGAGCACAATCCATTTAGCATATTTAAAAATGGACAATTAAACGTCATTTTATTCATGATAATATACATTTATTCTGTAATTTCTGAGGGCCTGGTGCTCTTTCAGGGTCTGAGAGTCAGAAGAGAATGAACCACTATTTTATCTTCAGAGGACTAAAGTTTGGGGCAAGAATCAATTACAATAATGTAAAATAATTCTGTGGCAGAGGTATTCTCAGACTACTTTTATAAAAATTGAAAATGTCCATAACTTAAGCATTTTGGTTGGCTGAGATTTTTGCCTAATATAGTTCTAAGGTCAAGGTCATAGAGGAATAGATTTTCTTGTACTCTTAAATGTTGATTAAAAAATTTTACCCCTTTACATTTAAAGACAAATTTTGCTTGTGTAAAATCTTTGTTTCATACTTTCTTTAAGTAACTTGCTTAATACTTTGAATAGCTGTGTTCAATTTTCTTCTGAAGCATTTTCTTAAAAAAATAAGTAATCTAAGTTTTCCTTTGTACCTTGCATTCTCTTCTCATCAGTATTTTCAATGAATTTATGTTTGTTAAAATCCAGTACTATTACTTGTTGTAGTCAGGTTTTGCAAGGGAATAGATTTAATACAGGACACATGATTTATAGGATTGTTTTATAATATTCACCCAAAGAGTCAAATGCAAAGGAGTGCAAGAGATCTATCTGTCCACATATTAGAGACCGAAAGAATCCAGCAGAAGGCCTGGATTCCACAGCAATGTCCTGCACAAGTTCATCTGAAGACCTAGAGCCCATTGCAGTGTCCTCAGTGAGTCCAGCTGGAGGCCTGAAACCCTGGACAATGTCTCATGCATCTGTATCAAGAATCTGCACTGGGAAGGCCCAAAGACTAGTGGTGGACACTAGAAAGTCTATGCCAGCGGGATGATCTGTGCCAGCAGGCTGAAAGATCTGCACTGGACCCAGGAAGTGACTCTCAAGTGACCAGAGCTCCCCCAAAATGAACTGCAGCCATCGTCAGCAACAGCATGGACCAAAGCTTCTCTGATAATGAGAACTGCTGAGTTCATTTCAGGAAAACCAGCTTGACAGGCTTCTCCAGGAGAATCAGCAGCGCATCATCTTCTGCTCCAGTTCTCCTGGTATGCTATTGGTAACGATCCTGAAGTGGGCCTTCCCCACCCAGAACCCTGCTCACTGGGTCCAACTTGGTGTTACAAACTGACCATTAGTCAATCTATCACGTCACTAGATAGGTGTTATTCTGGGTAAATGTTCTCAGATACAAAACTCTTTTATGAACAGTTGTGAATTTTAAAATTGCATAGTGGGAGTATCCTTAGCATAGATTTTAGTTTGTTTTGGTCTTTGGTTTTACTTTTCTTTGTGGGGAATTGCTATTTATATGTTGGAAATTCTTTGCCTAATTTTGATATTTGTCACTTTGTCTTGAATTCTTTCTCTCTCTTAATTTTCTTTGTAAAAAAAGTCTTTAGTCTCACATTAGTTTTCTATCAGGGCATTGTTTGTCTCGTTTATTCATTCATGTATTCTTTCTAGCTCATTTACAAAATACTGTTTCCTTTTTCTGTTTATTCAGTTTGTCACCTCTCTACTGAGTTTTCCTACTGCTTATGCAATGAAATTTAATCAAACACTGTGATAAATGTATAAATTTAAAACAGCTATTTACAATAAGAGACACATTGTCATTAATGCTCCTCAAAATATTCCACCCTGAATTTGGGCACAGTTGTCTCATCATTCTTGCCACTGTCTGAAGTCGTTATGAAAATCCTCTTTTATGAGGGTTTTCAGTTACATTGTCTGGCTGTCTTGATGTCATGATTTGATTTGCCTTTTATGGTCATTCGCCTTTTATGGTCACTTTGACTTGGAGAAGAGGCATAAATCACACAGTGTCAGATCCCATGAGTAATGTGGATGAGGACACCCTGTAATGTTTTTGTTTGACAGAAATAGTCATAAATATTATGAATCGATTCAGGATATTGTAGCAGCCACAAAAAGATGGTCACAAGGAGTATTTACACAAGGGTAAGTGTTCTCAGACACAAAACTGTTTTATGAACAGTTGTGAATTTTAAAATTTTATAGTGAGAGTAAGTGATAGAGTAAGTGTGATCAATTCAGAGGGAGTATTATTTTTTCCTGAGGAGGGTGTCTTAGTTACTTTTTTTCTCATTGCTGGGACAATATACCTGATACTCAAAATGAAGGAAAGAAGCAAAGGTTTATTTACCTCACTGTTTGTGGAGTTTTCAGTCCATAATTAGCTGGCTCCAAGGCAGGGTGGCATGGCACCAGGCAACACTTCAAGGCAGCAGCCAACAAAAGCAGCCAGAGCAAAAGAGGGAAGCAAGACTCTTTCCTCCCTTATGTTGTACACAGACTCCCACCCCACCTCTAGGGCAGGTGTAACACTCAAAAATCTCCTTGCCTTCCTCTTGCGCTGGACAATGATATTTACAAAGTAAGAACCCTAGCTCTCTGCTGAGTTTCTTAGTTAAACTTCTAAACTTCTCAAGATGATACAATGTATCAACCATAACAATCCACTCTTTGTCAACTTGGCAAAGGGACATATTTCTTTAAACAGGTCTTCAGATACAAAAGTACACTTATTTTTATCATTTCACAACTGAATATTATAACAAGTTTAGCAATCCTGAAGAACCAATATTAAGCCTATCCATATTATATTACATTTGAATCATAACATTTTGTCCTTGGCCTCCTCAAAGAAGCATTTAATGTAAAAGGCATTTAACCCATCTGCAAGTTACCAAGGTCCTGATAGTTTCAGCATTGTTGAAACATGTAAGTCTCACATCTCTGAAATGTAAGACAAACTCTCAGCTGCAAGCCCCTGTACAAATGAAAACAAAGTGAAACACTTCCAACGTGCAATGGCACAAGATACACATTCACATTCCAAAAGGTACAAACGGGGGATACAAAGCACTGGGCTGAAAGCCAGTCCAAAATCTTACAAGGCAAATATTAAGTCCTGCAGTCACACATCCAGCATTTGAAGCCATCTGTGGCAAATTGTGAGCTCTGAAGGGCTTGTCTGTCTACAGCCCCTATGCCACTACTGGTGGTTGTAGCTCCCACAGCCTCTCTCTTGGGCTCACTTTTCTTCTTTCTTACAGCCTTCCTTGGACAATCCACATTCCTGGCTTTTCCAAACTTCTAAGTAGGTCTCCACTGCACCTTTGGCTTTGCATTCACAGCTTCATGTACTGCCCTCTCAGGGGCACACTGCCTGGCCTCCCAGGCTTTCTGAAATAGGGGTGGAAGCCTTTTCAACCCCAGTACTCTTGCATTCTGTATGCACCTAAAACTAGCACCACTTGGATGATGCTGAGGTCTGCTGCCAGTTGGAGCAGCAACCAGGCTTTCTGCTCTCTTGGCTGTAGGGGTTGAGTGCCTGGATTGCTGGGCTCTCTGACTCTAGTTCTGAGGGAAATAAAGTTTATACTTCTGCCATTCTGGAACATGGTGCTCTGTGGCTTTCATCTCAAAGCGAAATCTTTCCTTTTTGCAGTTGTAAGGCTGTAAAGATTCAAGACTTGCTGCATTTTGTGATGCCTTCAGGCCATCTTTTAAATTCTCCTGTTCCTTTCCACCAGTCAAGATTTTCTTAATTCTAACTTTACAGTTCACAGCTTTATTGGCACTTTACTGTCTAAACTCACAATGTTTTAAATTATCCTGTTGGATCATCCTTGATTCTCAACAGAGAGCTGACTAAAACTCCCAACAGTAGCCATGTCACAGCCTCGACATTCGACAGCTGTGAAATTTCTTCTGCCAGATTAATTAGTCCAGTGCCCCTAATCTCAGTCTCAGCTAGAGTCTTTGGATATGAGCAAAATGCAGACAAACTTTTGCCAAGCCATAACATCTATCATCTGGGGTCCAGAAACCAACGCAGTCCTTATTCCCAGCAGAAACCTGCCAAGCCTGGTCTTTACTGGATTTCTGGTCTTCTGAGCTCTAATCACAATCTCCCATAGAGCATAGCCTAAAGCATTTCAGGTCTACTCTTTCAGGTTACATCTCTGAACCTTTCCAAATTCTTCCCATAAGCCATTCCCAAAGGCTCTTGAATCACTTGGTCAGGTATAGTCACAGCAATGACTCCACTCCTCTAGTACCAAATTGTGTCTTGGTTACTTTTCTCTCATTGATGGGACAAAATACCTGATGCCCAAAATGAAGGAAGCCAAGTTTTACTTAGCTCACTGTTTGTGGAGGTTGCAGTCCACAGCCAGCTGGCTCCATGGTGGGGTGGCCTGGCATAGGGACAACATTTCAAGGTAGCAGCCAGCAAAAGCAGCCAGAGCAGAAGAGGGAAGCAAGCCTTTTTTCCTCCCTTATATTGTACACAGGCCACCCCCTCTCCAGTGCAGGTGTGGCACTCACAAAATCTTGCTCTCCTCTTGCACTGGACAATGATATTTACAAAGTAAGAACCTGACTCCCTGCTGAGTCCCTTAGTCAAACTTCCAAACTTCTCAAGTTGACACAATGTATCAACCCCAGCAAGGGATGAGGGGAGGTTAATGGCAATGTGTATTGTAGTGTAATACATTTTTATAAAAAATACTCATGATATTTTTGCCTATACCTTGCATGTTACAGATTCTTGAATTGTTTCCTTTTTCCAATTTATATCACTTGGAACTGTTTAATGTGGATTTTAAAGTAATTTATGCTTTTCCCAAATGTTACAGACATAATGCAAAAAAGGATAAATATGTATCTTTCTCTTAGTTTCCTTAAATACTATCATTTTAAATATCCATAGAACAATGATTTAAACCAGGAAATTGACATCAATATAGTAATATTAATTATCCTACATACATTTTCCATATATCTGTGATTGTCTCAATGTTGTTGTCTCCTAGAATCACAGTATTGCATTAACTCTCATGTCTTTTTATTCTCCCCCTTTAAAAAAAATCTTCTCTCGGTTGTGAAATAATTGCAGAGCACTGCTCAGTTATTTGTAGAATATTCTTTGATTTGGGGGCTTGCTCATGTTCCTTCATGATAAGGTAATGGTTCTGTGCTTGGGCAAGCATTCCACCCACCCTGATGATGTGTTGTTCTCTGTATTATTTTAAGGCAGTGTGTATGCATCTATCTTACAAAAGATGATGTCAACTTGGAGTGCTTGAATAGAATGGTGTCTTCAAAGCCTCTCCACCCTGAAATGTGTTGTGGGGCAATACTCTGAGTTAATGTTAACGTTAAGTCACTTGTCATGTACTGACCCACCAATTTTTATGTATCATTGATGATACATACTTGTTTGTAACAATATTTACTGTGATATTTGCCAAATGGTAATTTTTTTGTTTTCCTCACTCCTATATTTTGTAATTGAAATTATACTGAAATGAATAACTATTCATTTTCTCTACTTATGCATACCAATATAAATTTGGGAAAATTTAATTTATTCTGTGGATTATATTCCTGTTTATTGTCAAATTGTTACCCTATTTGTTCACATGCTTCATTGTGACATTTCAACATGTTCTCATATTTGAGTGCTTGCTTACTTTCTGGAAGTTCTAGACTGATTTTTCTTTCTCCCTGCCCTGCCTCTAGAAACAACTATTTGTCAAGGAAGCCTTGAATCTTTTGATTATATACATTATTTGGTACTAAGGTGTTACGTTTTTAGGTCTTTCAAACAGATAGAAATAGCAAATAGCAATTAGATGTGCATGTACACACACACACACACACACACATCCTTATTTCTCTAACTATTCTTGTATTCAGAAATGTGAGAGCATGCGGATATTCTTGATTATAGTACAATAGCACAGAGTTAATGCTTTATCTGTAAATCCTGTCTACAACAGTGAGAAGCCTGGTTATCGTTATTCATAATTGATTTAGTTATTTTCTCAATCATAGAATACACATAATATAGTTATAGACCTGCTAGCTCAGAATTGCATATGGTCATGAAAAACAAATCTACATACTATTCTTTTGTCTTTAGGTTTACAATTTGGATCTAAAGTTTTGTTTTCTACTGTTAATTAGGTTAATTTTTCAAAACTTTTCACTGTTGCTTACTGATCACAGAATTGGTTTTTGTTCGTAAACATTTGTAATCTATTTGTTCTCTATTCATGGTTCTCTAATGTTTGATTGTGTTTGTTTATTCATATAAATATGTGGAACATTAACAAAGTTTTGAGAACTGGAGCTGTGTAAAGAGGTATGCTGTGAGAGGTGTGCTTTGCCCTTTCCCTTCCTGTCCCATCCCATCCATCTCCTTTATGCTTTATCTCCACTGACTCCTATAATTAATTTTATTTCTGATCTTGTTTTTTTATCTTGTGTTTTTGTACAAATGGATAGATGCATGCGTATTTCCTATCTTTTCATTCTGACATAGGTTTTTAAAAAATTATCTGACATTGTATCTTGAAAATAACCATTTTAGGGTTGGGGTTTTATCTCAGTGGGCTAAGTGCCTGCTTGGCAAATGCGAGGTCATGAGTTCCATCCTTGGCACCAAACAGACAAACAAACAAAAATAAAATAATCATTTTATATTGGCTCATAGAGATCTTTTACTTTTAAAAAAGTTGTTTCATGATACTTGTTTTGTGCATGCAATGAAATTTTCAACTATTTTACCATATGGAAATTTTGTTTTATATCTACTGTTATATCATGTTAACTTAGTGAATTCTCTTATTATTTGAGTTAATCACCAATTTTCCAGGGTTTTCTAGGTACATTGTAACATCACCTAAAAATAAACATGTCTTTTTGTTTTTGGCAATTTATATGCATTTACTTGATGTCTCATTGCTGCTTATCAAATAATGCTTTTAGTTACACTCTGCATAATCATGAAGATAGTGACCCTCTTTACCTTGTTGTTGATCCTTTGGAAATTCCACTGGTAATTGTCCACTGAGCAGGAGGCCTCCTTTAAAACTTGTAGAGCTCCTGTTTCTAAGGGTGTGCATGCGTGAGTCTGTAGGTATTATAAATATGGTATCCATCCGCTCTTATTTTTTTCATTGTCTTTATCAAGAATGAGTGTTGAATTTTTCAGATATTTTTTCTGTTAAGGAAATAATAATTTGTTTCTGATTTTTAAAATATTTCTTCTGTAATGTCTCATTCTGACCACTTTTTTTGAGGTTTAATAAAAGGTTTAAAATACCAGAAACTATATAAGTCCTCTCACTCATGTCAGGTAAATAGTAGTAAGTGTTGTGTATTGTCAGTCGGTTGGCAGGGTAGCTACAGAATTGTTGCTACAACATACTGTTCCATTGTTCACATACATGTGTGTTTGGCAAACTCTTTACAGATAGTTGTTGGTTTCAAGACAGATATTTAGAAATTTCTACCTCAGAATACTGACAGTTTCAATGGAAACATGTCTACTTGCATTTCATAAGGGATCAGATGCTGTGTGAAAATGTGAATTGACTGGTTATACATTTGTGTTTGATGTGACTGCTATTGCAGGCTCCTCTATTGCAGCAGGCTGGTCCACCCCTTAATCTTTCCTGAGTTGATTTCAACTGAAATTGTCCTTGTCTGGTGATTTTTAGAATTGTCTCATTGCATATAGCAATTGGACATAGGACTGATGCTATGAAATAGGACTTGCCAGAATAAAGAAGAAAATACATTTTAATCTTATCTCTACTGGTTTTCAAGGTAAAATATACAAGAGACAAAAGTAGTACTGAGAATAATGGGGAGGAGGTGAGTGTGTGTGTGTGTGTGCGCGCATGCATGAGCGTCTGTGTGCTTTAAGTACTTACGGTGGATCTGCTCCAGAGTAAGATTCAGAGGAACAAAGGTATAAAGAGCAACTGGTTTAGATTTAGTCTAACCTAGGTTCATGTCAACCTCGGGTTATTGCTTCAATAATGATACCATTAGAAGCTGTAGTCAGTTCTTCTATTCCATCTTTTAAAGACTTCATCTTTCCTGTTCCTGAGCTCTGGGATGATCAGGCTTCTGGAAACTTATTTCCAGGTTCCTGGAGGTACTGAGAAATGTCTGAATTTGGTCTATTTGTCTGCTCTTGATTTTTGACTCTGAGAATTTGTGTGACAAAAGTACTCTGAATATAATATATCCCTGTCAACCCTGGTTGTGTGAGTGTTAATGTGGCCTTCAAATGAAACTGTCTTTTGTTTTTAGTTTCTTTCCTTTGTCCATCTGAGCAGTGCTTATTTGGAAGGCTCTGGGTGCAGTGTGTAGCCAATAATGCCCCTTCTGAGCTGTCGTGTTCATGAAGCTTTCATGAATGCCTCTGCCTTTATAGCTATTCTCCTGCACCCGGGCTGCCTCTGGTTCTGCGGATGTGCATTGAATGCTTGCTAAATCTCAAACACATTGCTTCTCTTCAGGCACCAGAGCTTGCTGTGCTGGGGGCTCTAATATTATCAAGCCTGACATCATTCATTCGGTTTGGTGGTACCATTTCTCCATTTTTGCCTTTGTAAGTAGACAGAAGATTTTTGAATTATTATTTTTTTCTCTCACTGCAGATTTTTAAATTCTCTTATGGGAAGTTACTCAGTTTGGTTCTCTTTCTCCTCCTGGTAGGGCATTGTTTGTTTCAAGAGCCCTGGTAGTTCAGGTTGAGCTTGCCAAATCCTTAGTTTGAATACTTGGTTCTCTTTCTTTGGGTGATCTCTGTTCTTAACAGATAAATAAAATCTATAATTAGTGTTAAAAGAATGATTTTTAGTGACATTATGATCTCTTGGCTTTTATTTTCAAGATATCAGGTGTTCAAACTTATTTGGTGATTACTTGGGATGGGTACAACTGGGTCAGTTTTTCACAATGTCAGTTTTGACTCTCTTGTTCAATCATAAAACAACTATATTTTGGGGGTTAAGGGACAGCATCAATTAAGGGAAAATATGTCTCCCTGAAACTTCAGTTTTAAAGGTTGCAAGCTTCTTAGTCATAGACTGTTAATGTCTAACAAATAATATGTAAGTGAAGTGATCAAAATAAAAATAGACAGTGAAGATGCCTAAGCTTGAGCAGATTGTGCAAGTCTCACCTAAAAACATTCAAACCCAGGGCAAAACAATTAGGCTCACTTTTGGTCAGGGATCACAGCTCTGTGAAACCTCCCAGAATTAAGGATCTAGACAAGTGAAATGGACACTGGTTTGCAGTTGCTAAGAGCTATCCTAAGCTGCAGGAGTTTCAAGGCTAAAACTGCAATATCTCTGGACAACATGGTTGATTGGGCACCCTATTTCTAGCACACATTGTGCATATAGGTTTTATCTTCAGTGAGACTATATTTTAACTAAAGCTTTAAAAAGTGAGGAGGATTGGTTGACCAAATGACTTTACCTGTGGGGAAAAAGGAAGTGTACCTTTTTTTCCTTTTAAGTTTGCAATTTTCAATGGGGAAAAATAATGATGATCACTACTTTATTCTTCTTAAAGCAAAACAGAACTTCAGACTCCATTTGAGAAATGACCCTTTTCTAGAAATTATAGGCACTAAAGTTATTGCCAGCTGCTTGTCGCTGTCCATCTGCTAATTCTTTCCACATCGAAGGAGCAGCTGTCACTGCAGAAATGCTAGAGTAGATAGTGAGATGGGGTGTGTTTCATCTTCAAATCTGTAAAACAAATCCCTGGAAAGAGTAGCAGCACTTCTTCAGACTACATGAACCTCTGATATTATTAACACAAAATGCCAAGTGAATTTGAAGATTGGAAGCAGATGGATTTTGTTTGAAATGAAAAATTATCAAGTTGGGGTGGTACATATTGTAATAATCTGCAATTGTACTGATACAGAAACTACCTAAGCCAAAGGAACACACCTCAAAAATCACAGCCACCCATAGACCCTTTAATGCAAATGGAGCTATGGGGCTTTGAAAATCCATGTGTATGCCAAAGGAGTGATGTATTGCCTCCACCTCTACAAAAGAACCAACCAAATAAAACTTTCCCCAAACTAATGGCTTCCCTAACTTCTGTATATGCTTCCTTGGCCAACTTTTTCTCTAAAACTATGTATTTGGGTAATCTTAAATGCTATCCTCTCTTTGGCAGTTTAATTGAACAAATTCCAGTCAGCAATTTCTATTTATATTCACTTGAAATATTTTCTTAGATGAATTCTTTCCTGCTCAGTCCTACTGCTTGCAACATTAAACATGCTAAAATCAGCTGGTACTTAACACAGATCGTAGCCTCTTTTCTGGGTTCCTTAGCCAGGCATCTTCTCTATTCTGTCTAACGCGCACATAGCTACCTGATTGTTCTTCATAAGAAAAAGATGATGATGAGGTAAAGAAATGATGAACAGGATTGAATTTGTGCTGGGCGCCCCACACCATTATAAATAGAGGTGAAGACATAGACATAGATACAGGCGAGAATGTGGATATAGATGTGGTTCTGGTCATGAACATAGACACAGGCAGATATAGAGCTATAAACACATTTATAAGTAAGGCAGATATCATATCACTTGATCTTTACAATTATTCTGTAAAATAGCCTAAGCATACTTAACATCTGCCCATATGAGAATGTTGACTGTCAAAGAGACCCAAAAATTCTATACCTGATGATACAACTGAAGGTTTGAAATAAAGGTCTTCTTGACAGAAACCTAGTCTTCTGGTTACTGCATAATTTTTTGTACTGTTTTGAGGAACTGTAGTATAGAAATGTTTTTCTCTTGGGTCTTAACCTGTAGGTCTTCTCCACGGAGGTATTGCTCTTTACCTTGGTGTCTATGGAGAACAGAGAAATAACATGGAGGAGAGGTGATACAGAGCTGCTAGCTACTGAACTCAAATAATGATTTAATTTCCATTTATACAAATATAAATTCTTTTAAAGAACATCAAATGATTTCATAACAGTCAATATTTTAAAAAAATAAGTCCAGTGCTGATGAAATTCCAGGTCAAGGCAAAGAGAATCATAGGGTAGTTAAAGAAAATCCTGAAGCTTTAAGATATTGTGCCTGAAACATACCTTGATCTGAGAAAAGAAATTAATTAATCAATTTAAGCACAGTGAAAATGCTTAGGAGCAAGTCTAGGATGCCCCTTTCTACTTCTGTTGACATTAAAGATCTGCTTCATATTTTACCTCCGTCCTTGGTCTCCAGGCAAAACAGAAAAAAAGCCAATGTCCAAATGTAATTTCTATTAAAAATAGGAAAGGAGCAAAAAGGCACAGAAAAAAACTCCACAAAACCTACCATTTCTCTAGTCAAAATATTTTAATGGTGAAATAAAGATAAATGATTAAAGATTTTCCATTTCTCAGGAGCCCTAGGAGGGGGCTAACAAGCAGCAGGAAGCTAATATTTAAAGATCATTTCAGAACATGGAAATGAAAATGTGATGAAAGGAGGAGGCTGAACCTTCTTTTTTCCCTCTCCAAGATTTATTGAAAATACAGTGGTTCGCAAACGGGAAACACTATCTGATTCTACATTTAAATGTTGGTGCATTTATTTATTCCAAATCATTGATTGAATAACAACTTTGATACAGTTCCTATATTAGAGTTTTGATGTTAACCAGTGAGCTGCCTGGTCCCCAGAAAGCTCCTAGACCTCCCTGTTTAATGGGGAAGATAAAAGAAGTAAAAATTTTAAAAAAATCTAGCATGTTTAATAGGACTTTTATTAAGGAAGCTCAGGATGCTACTATTACAAACAGACATAGGCAGTGTAGTATCCTGAGGACTCAGGAGTGTTTAGGGGCACTGTGATGTCCCAAAGGTTGAATAAATGGAAATGGAGGAGGATATTGGAATCTTGGTAAATGGGCAGCATTCAAAATTGCACAGAGAAAAACTGAATGATTCTATTGTGCCTGAATATAGAGGGCCATGGGTGGTGGGAGGTGGGGTGTTGGCAAAGCCCAGTGATAGAAAAGTTGGGCTGGTTGTCTCCCCTAAATCTTTGGCACCTTGCTGGCCAACACTTTTGAGTAAATATCATCTTAGGAGGACAGCCAGGAACCTTTGTGGTGTGTGGGCTGAATTTCATAATCTATGGTCTGAGAAAAGGGTTTATAAGACAACTCTGCCTGGAAACGGGCAAATCAGTGCTATCCTTAAACAGTTGCATCACTTTTGCAAGGTAACGTCATACTTTCGAATAAAAAAACACCATCCACCAAATGAGGGAATACATGAGTTTTAGCTCATTCTAATCATGCTATACCATGATAGTATCTTTGATACAGATACTATGACACTCTGAGTAAGTTATCAAGGTGTTAGTATCATCTGTAGGGCTAGGGCGGAACGCAGTAGGAAAGATTATAAGAGTTAGACACAAACAAATGTGGGTGAGGACTTTAGTTATGTGATCTTGGGCTAATTATTTCATTGTTTCTAAGTCTCAGTCTCTTCACTGAGATGCAGTAATAATACCCATCATGCAGAGTTATTGATACAGATGGAAATAATCATAAATAGTGTACTCCTTCTGATGGACTGAGGCCACCTGAATTAGTTGTAGAAGTGAAGGGTCAATAGAATAGTATATTGAGTTTGATCTTCATGGATGTGTATCATAGAGAACTACATTTCACTGAGTTTGTTTTAAAGCTCTGACCACCCAATATCATATCAAATACGGTTTCTAGTTCTTTTTGGAGCTGTAAATAATCATGTTACTTTGGGAGCTTAAAGGACAAATCTGTAGCTTTCTGGACATCTGGAATTGGTGCCAACTAGGCAGAAGTCAGAGGAAAGTTGTATTCATTAGTTTAATTGTTTGTCTTGTCAAATTTTATTTTCTCAAGTTATTTACTTCTAAGTGTGTATTTACTTGCTTATTGTCTGTGCCTGCAGTCACAGATGCTCACTGAGAGGGGAGGATTTGAACAGACAGTGGCTGGCTCCCAAAGCCCATCTCCAGCCAACGATTTACCATGCCAAAGGACTCCTCCAGTACCTGAGCAGCATTGGCCGGGGGCCTGTGGTGAGTGGCTTGCTTTTATTTCCATTCCTCCCTGGCTTCTCTATCCCCAGGAGGTAATTATCCTCTGTTAAGACAAGAACACCAGACAAAAACTAAAGACTATTGATATCTGATAAATTGTAATGTGAATTGCATTTGTTTCTCTCCTTACATTTTAAATTACCACAAACTGGTGACTTAAAACAACAGAAACTTATTATCTCACATTTCCAGTGGCTAGAAGTCCAAAAGCAAGGTGTTGCAAGGCTATTTTCACACCAATGGCTCTAGAGAAGAGAACCACTGTTTGCCATTTTTGCTTGTGATAGCTGCCAACTTCCTTAGTGTTCTTTGGTTTGTGGAAACTAAAATCTCTGCTTCTGTTCATAAGGTCATGTGCCCCTGTGGTAGTTTTCAGATTTTCCTCTTCTTTTAAAGTTGCTGTTATTGAATAAGACCCACTCTAATTCACCATGGCTTCTTACCTTTATTACACTTGCAGAGACCTATTTCTAAATAGGGCTGCATTCACAGGTACTGAGGATTAGAACTTTAGTGTATCTCTTGAGAGGGCATAATTCATCCTACAGTGTGAGCAAAATATTGTTTCAATGTTCATTCCATTTCATACGCCTTCAATTTTGTTCAATTCTTTTTGTTTTGTTTTGAACAAGAAGGAAAATGTACATACATTAGTGTTTGAAAAAAAAAAACTCTAGATATTCCTATTCATGTTGAACCAATTATTTATCAAATTCCAAAAATGACTCTGGCACTTTCCTGTGTGCTCTTGTAGCTAGGATTTTCTCTTGGGCCTCTAGAGTAGGGCAAAACAGACTATTTGAAGCCAGAGGTCTTGGCTCAAGATAAGAAAGAGGACATGACAGCCAAGAAGTCATATGGAAATGTTTATTCATTAACTACAAACTGAACATACCTGTGTGCAAAGATGTGGAGGGATATATGTCCAAATTTAGAGTCCTTTCCTAACCCAACAAAATCAGCATGAATGGAGAAACTTTCAAATTGGCCAGTTCAGTCGTTGCTTCGTAAGCAACTTTCATGTGAACAAATTGAAGCACTTTAGTGCATGTTTGTTGAAAAGTGAGTGAGTTTATAGCATAGACTTGTATTTATATCTCAAAAGAGAACAACAGGCCCAGTGATCTTGCTGAGGTCACCTGAAGTATAGGGCAGAGTTGGGAACTGGTTCTGCTGTGCTCTTATCCCTGCAACCCAACCTCTCTTATTAATTATTCAATGAAAAAAACACATTGGTGTTTCCAGCACCATCCTTGGGTTCAGTGATTCTCCAGAAGGACCTAATGATACACATAATTACTGCTTATTCCAGTGGAGAGGAACAGACTGCAGTCAGCAGAGGCAAAGGGCACAGGATGGTGTCTAGGTGGGACCAGCTGCGAATTCCTCGGTATCCCTTTCTGGAGGAGCTGTGGGACAATGCTTCATCTCTGGTAGCCTTGTAGCTGCCAACAAGGAATCTCATTTGAGTCTTGATGTCCTTTTAAATTATTATCATTTTAATTGTATCTATGTACTTTGTGGCACAACTGGTAATTTGATCTATGTACATAATGTGTATAAGGATCAAATCAGGGCAGTTAGCATTCCCACCTCTTGAAACATTTCTGAAAACACCGGTTCAGGTTCAGTAATAACATAGACACCAAAAAACAAATCTTGCATGTTTACTCTCACTGGATTCCAGAAAGACAACCTGTCTTTACATAAGGCTGGCAATGTTTGAAGGGAGGAGGGATAGAAGAAACCTGAGTAACAGGTACCAAAACACTGCCACAGAGAAGTGCTAACTCCTAGTATTCATCTTTAGAGGTGTGACTGCAGTTCAAAATAACATATTACATATTTTATAAATGACTAGAGAAGAACTCAGTTTCTCCAAACCCAGTGTAAGTATAAAGAGATGGAAATATTATTTATTCTGATTTGGTCACGACACAATGTCTACATGAAATTGAAACATTATACTCTATCCTATGAACAAGTCCAGGGATTTTACTGGGGGTTGGTGTATACCTCACATGACTATTCTGGTTATGCAGCCTGTAAGCTTCTGTGGAAGTTAAACTGATATCTAATCATCCAAGACCTTTGCTACAAACCACATTGTTAACATCAAATATGTGACATGGTCCAAGTCCCTAGCTAAAAAAGACATGTATCAAACAGACTATTCCAAAAGTGTACATCTCCAAGGAGCCAGTAAGGGGCAGAGTATTTTTTTAAATGTGCAAGGTTTGAATATTGCAGATACACTGAATTGACTCCATTTTGCAAAGGAACAAAGCAAAAATGTCTCCTTTAAAATCCTGACTTTATACTGGCTAAAGTGTGCAATATTGTTATGCAGATTGCTATGCCTTTCATTCTAGGAAGCACCATAATTTCTGCTGTTAACCCTCTGGGAGCAAGCTCTTGGCCAATCTTACATTTGAAACCTAGAGAAAGGATATCTCTGAGCAGGAAGCTTTTAGCTTCCGGGAGGAGTGAGAGAAAGAGATTTAGAAGGGAAGATCTCACTATCTGCTACACATTTATACACACATACATTAAACCCATAACAAGACAGGATTCCTTTCTGCTCTGACAATCTCTAATTGAAGAGCAGAACATTTATTTTAAAGTGTGACAGGTGAAAGGCTTATGTAAAAATACAAATAAACATTAATTAGCTGTAAACATGACAGGCACAGACTTGTTTCCTGCTGGGACCATCTGAGAGGTGGGTGAGAAACAGCTGAGTACTAAATGCTATTCATGGTGTTACAAAGCTCTCTAATGGGCTCAGCATCACCTTTTAGTTATCCATGGAGCTATGTTTAACCAGCCTCCTGCTACAGCAGAATCACTGCCACTCACTCCTCACAGAGGGCTGTCCTATACTGGGAAAATTTCTACCGGGTCCAGATTGACTTCTGGGCTATATGGTTAGAGATTCACAGCAATTCTGCCCATCCTTCAGCTCCTGAGAAAATGTTTGCTGAAGCACAGGGAAGCCAACTGGTGATGGCAGGGAAGTTCTACCTGCTCTAGATGTTACTCAGGCATTTACCTAATGGTACATAGATCAATAGGAACTCCAAGACCAAGGAGAATGTGTGACAGAGAGCAAGTAGTACCCTGCGACTGCTTGAGATTGCTAAAGATCATACAAATTGTTCTACGTATAGGCAACATGGCAATATTTCCAATTGTTCCATGCATCCTTTCAAACATCCACTCACCCACCCACCCAGCCATGTGGACAGCTATTATTTGCCCATTCATCTACAAGATTTGTGTGTAATCAGAGTATTGGATGACAGAGATGCTAAGCCAACTTAAAAAAATTGTTTTTTTCTTTGAGGACAATCTCACTTTATTTTGGTAGAAAGTAGAATCAGTTCTACTTTCCAGTAGGATATATACTAGTAGTAAATAGTAGGATATATACTAGTAAAATCTGTAACAAAAGCTTGTGTAGAACACACATGGTTTTTACTGAAACACAAATGAGGAACGGAGATTTTTCTCTCAGAATTATGGAAAGGTTGGCGCCTGGAGGTACCATTTCATCTATATGTGAAAGATGAGTTAGAATGTCCTTTGCTTTTTATTCTAGTAAGTCAGATAAATATTCTTTCTAAGGGTCTTCAGACATGATTATCATCTCTTGGGTCTTCCGCATTGTGAAACTGGAGAGCCAATGAAATTTCTATGCTTGGAGTCTCCACTTTGGCTAAGAAAAGGAATATTTTCATTTAACTGGCATCAGAGACTTGTCTGATGTCACACACCTTCCTGTGATCCTTATTCCATTGTCTTCAACTAGATCTTGTTTTTTAGAGAATCCAAATGTAGGATCCCAAAGCTCAGACAGAGGAAATGTTAGTATATGCGTACCCTGGAATATCAGTAACCAAATCCAAAAGTCAAATAAACAAACAAAAAATGCCAATAAACTACTGAGACCCTCAACAGTATAAATGAATTTCAGAAATATTATGTAGAGTGAGAGAAATTGGACATTGAAGATTACATACCCCATGCTTAGATTTATGAAAGTTCAAATCAGTAGAGGTAATTTATGACAGTAGAGAAATTAGAACAGATTTGCCTCTAGGAAGGCGAGTCAATAATTAAGAATCAAGAAGATACTTTTTTAGGTTAGCAGAAATATTTTATCTTTTTTTTTTCAGTACTTGGGAATGAACCCAGGTCTTCTGTACTGATCTCCATCCCTACCCCACTTTGCATTTCATATTGAGACGGGCCCTCACTAACTTCCTCTGACTGGACTCTAACTTGTGATCCTGCTGGCTCACCTTCCCATAGTACTGGGATTATAAAGCAGCACCACCTTGTAAGCCATATTTTACATCTTGGTTGAAGAGTTGGTCACACCAAAACTCATTGATTTATATAATTAGGATCTGCGCATTTTTATTATAAGTACACATTTACCTAGTTACATAAAATTAGAAATAAATAAGTTTATAAAGCTTTAAAATGCAAGTAAGAAACAAAGGAAGCTGCCCAAAATAAAACTGCCAGCTCAGAGGCATGAGAATCAAGAGGAGGAGGACATCTTTGCCAGAACGAAGCAGAAAGTATGGAGGAAGATTGTCTAGAAGTCAGGCTGGGCAAGCAAGAAGTCCAGGCAGCAGGGGTGCCCAGACAAACAGACAGGTTCTGCACTCAGGTTGCAGGCTACACTGACTTGGGTTGTGCAGCTCCCAAGGAGGGACCAGAGGCCCAGGGAGTGTTGGAGGACAGTGCTGCTGGGGAAGAGAACTCTGACTGGAGCAGGCTCAGAGGCAATGGCAGCCTCGTCTGAGCAGCCCTGCTGCAGCTGGCCTGGATCTCAGGCTTCTCTGAAGACCCGAGGCCTCAGAATTAGAAGAGCTATTGATTCCCATCCTCTTGGCACTTGCTATGGGAGTGTATGTTGGTAAAGGGATTCAGTGTGCTTTGAAGAGCTCATTGATTTCCATTCTCAACTCTCACAAATGGGGCTGGCCTCTGCCAGGGGACAGGGTGAGCATATTTTGCCCCCTCTTCTTTATTTTCTTTGGGGCCCAATGGAATAGAATTTTTAGCTGATTAAATTATTTTTTGTGACTCATTCCATCCCTCTGGCATGTGTTTTTAGTTAATTGCTTTATTTTAAAAGCACAGAAGGATTGAGGAAAAGAAGATGACATGCCCCTTTCTAAACTTTTATCTCCTGGGACCTCAGGATGCTCTACACACCTGGTTTATTTTATCTGTGCCACATTCCTCAAAAGTGGTGTTACTTTTCCTTATTTTCATTGCCTTGCATAAGGTACTAAAGCTACGACTTTTTTCTTTTGTACATGGTGAGTGAGAGGAAAAGAGTCCACAACTTTGCTCATATCAATGGAAAGAGTAGAATGCCCATGGAGTCCTAGATGAGTAAAAAAAAATTTCATTCTGTGTTATTTACAGTTGTTCCTTTGGTGAGCCAAGATTAAACAGTACTCTAATATATCAAAACTATGTTTGGGTATATACTTTTATTGATATGGATAATCTACTTTTAAGTGAATGCTTACATTTTCTTGGATAAATTCCTGCAGCAAAGCAAAGAGCATGATTTGTTTTCCGTTGCTGCTATCTTCAGACTATGTACTCCTAGGGCTGGAGATCTGGAGCCCTTTGCATGCCACAGGGAGGGCTAGCCTGAGTTTTTGAGGAGATCTAAGAAAATCCCTTATCTTCAATTTTTATGGGATAGAGTGAGGTGAGAAGTTAAGGTGCAGGGAAAGGTGAGAGAGTCCCTGTGGTGCCTCTGTGGAGAACTGGTAGAAATGACAGGAGATGGAGGGAGGGATAAAGAAGGAGCCAAGAACCACGGAGGCAGGACCAGTTGAACTGGTTTTGCTGTGAGGCTGCACTTTGCAAAGGAGGCTCAGAAGTCCAGGTAGGGGCTTCAGATGAGGATCCAGAAGGGACCTGTAGGTGCCCCTCATCTGTCCGGGATGTACATTTAATGTGAACCAGTCTAGGGAGTGATGCAGGGTGGCATGAGCATGGCCAATGGGATTACACACAGCCCTGAGTTCTAAAGCCAAGTAAGGGCTACCCAGAGTGAAGCAGCTTTTGAGGCTAACAGTGGTTCTCAAAGATAGGGATGCACATCTGGAAACTGAGGCAAAGCTGAGATGTGTCTCCTAACACACAGGTAAGCATCATGGTGGGTGATCACATTCTCCAATCCCGAATTTTTACTCAGATAATTTAGAAATCTCGTATAAGGCAAAAGGAGACTAGTTTTGATCCCACCTTCTAGTGAAAGGAAAGGTCCCAATCGTCCATCTGTCCTGAGACACTTGGCACACAAAACGCATACGGTAATACCTTTGCTTAGAGCATCTGTACCTGCTGCTGACTGGGATGAATGGCAAAGACCTCTTCCAGACAGGTGGTTTGTGGGGCCCGTATCTGCAGGTGGTATTAGGAGGCTGCTTCTTCCCTTCAGTGTCTATAAATAGGAAAGGGGCCCATCCTTCCTCCCAAGGCACCTGCAGGAACTCACGATCAAATTTTCCCTTAGGTTGTTAACCTTACTGCTCATAGCTTGCTGACTGGAGAAAGTGACTAGAAAAAGACTCAAACAAGACCTCAGGCTGAGCCCGGTAGTTCACTCTCAATTTTACTAATTGCCAGTCTTATTGTATTACTCTTCACTAGTGGATTTTTAAATGTTTTATTCTGGAAAACTTATGGAACCACACCAATTAGACCAAACATGCTGAGAGGTAACCACGTTGCTTTTTGAGGCAGTAGCCAAGGACAAGTCGCTTAACCTCCTTTAACATTAGTAGAATTTAAATGTCATCCATAAAATTTGGACTTTCTTTCAGCACACTTATACGATTATAGATGTGTGTGTGTGTGAAATTTTAGCATGGTGACTGGCACATATCAGCCATTCAAATGAATAGCAGACATTATAATTATTGTGACCCACCAGAAGATTGTTAGCTACAAAACAATGGTACATATTAGTCTATGCATTTTTGTGTTAATTTACATGGGCTTTTTCAACTGAAATATTTTAGAAAGAGGGACCTTACGATACATAATGTCAGGATGGCAGAAAACCTCCTCTAGCACTTTACAGCACACATGTAAAGGTTTCCCTATAAGCAGTCTCATAAACAGTTAATGATTGGCTGAGTTTAATGTGAAAAAATGTCACCACACATTTGCTGTTGTGGACATTCAAAACTCATCTATATGTGAAAGCTGGTTTCTGAGGTCCCAGTGGGACCCTGGCCCATGATGACCCAATTTAAGTGAGAACCTCTTATTGTGGGAAAGGGAAGATGGTGCTAAAATGCCTTTCAGGTAGTCACACGCATAAATTCTGCACAGGTTCCCTGTGGTTAAGCTTAGCCATAGCTAGATGTTGCTAATAAAATAGATAAAATGTTTACTAATGTGAAAGTACGGTTGACCCTCAATATCTGTGGGGTTTGCATGCATAGACTCAACTAAAAATAAGGACTGTTTGGAAAAAATGCATTTGTACTGAACATGTACAGACATTATGTGTCATTATTTCCTATAAGATTCTGTATAATAGCTATTTGCAAACCAGCTGCATTGTATTAAGTATTATAAGAACCCAGAAATGATTTAGAGTATTTGGGAGGATGAGCATATGCTGTAAGCAAACCATAACACCATTTTTTAAATCAGGGACTTGAGTATTTATGGGTTTTGCTACCATAGGGCATCCCGGACCCAAACCTTTGTAGGTGAAAAAGGATGACCCTATGGTGGTCAATGAAATAACTGGGAAATGCAATCACAAAATCTTATAACATGCCATCACTATCACTTCCCTTATATAGATATTTGCTACACTCAGGAACTTAGGCTGAATGTTGCCTGCACAATCTTTGTGCACAAGTGGAGTCTCCAGGGTTTTTGTGAGCCTTGGTTGGTGTAATTGCAAGTGTCACTCTTTTGGGTTTCCGTCACATTCTCCAAAATTTCCCTCCTCCCGGCTCTAGCCTTGCCTTCATTTTCCTGTGACAATGGTATAAATAATGTAGAAGTCTCACTGCTGGGAAGGAGGAATGAGACCCAGATGTCGGGAATAGAAAACACAGCAAGCTGGCAAAGCAGAGTGGTAAACAGAATCTAGAACTGGGGAATGGTTGAGAGAGATGTGTTTGAAACAGGGGTAACCTCTAGAACAAAGGACCAATTAACTTACAGAGGAGCTAGTGTGGGACCAAGGAAGGTGGAGGAAGGGTGAAGACATTTGAGGAGCATAGCAATGTGGCCCTGATCAGCTTCTTTGCTGAAGAAACGATGGAACTCATGTTTGCGTGAATTAAATTAGCTTTGTAACTGAGCACAGACAAGAATTCACTGGAAAAGTTCCAAAAGAGATGCATAAGTGCTTGATTTCAAGACAGAATTCAATCTATGCCATACACTTGGCTGATGAAGAAACTGCGACTCAGAATCAGTTTTGCCAAGGGTTAACAGTTCAAAATTAAACACTCCATTTCCAGCAAAATGAAAGGGCACCATACAAAACCTTCAAATCTGCATTTACTCCTTATTCCGTTCCTTGGGGAAAAACACAGTCATTGCCTATTCTCTTGCTTTCAAAATTTTTCTTAACCTCTTCCTCTCTAAGCCACCCAGACTGTAAGTATGCCTGTTGCTACATATTTCCACCTTCTGCCTTCAGCTAGGACTTTGTTGTCTCTCTTGCCTGGTCTCAGTCTCTCCAATCCTTTCTTAACATTCCTGATCTAATGATCTGATTATGTTTCTGCTCTTTCTTGCTCAAATACTGTGACGATTTCTTCACCACCTGCAGGAAAATGTCACATATCCTGGCGTGGCATACAGGTGCATTAATAATCTGCCCACTGCCCTACTTCTACGGTTATTAAACTCTTTTCTCCTTACCATCTGTACTTTTGTTTTGAATTGTTGCAGTTGTGGTAACACATAGTTTGTTCTTCATTTTCCATTTGTTTGGTCAGATTCATCTTAGGTTCTGATGCATCCCAGGACCACAGCATTGCATATCTTCTGGGTACCATTGATTTGAAGCACAGCATGGACACTTCCCTCTGGAAATGTGCACCTTTACCTTGGCGACTCTGTGCTTATCTCCACTTTACCTCTCCTCTTAAAGTAATATGGTGACCCTTGGGCTGGTGGGATCCTTCCAGCAAAACAGCTCCTGGATGAGGGAATTCAAAAATGAAAAAAAAATGCTTTGAAATATTGGCACTGGATTAGGACAAATTGGTGTGCAAATATATCCTCACATACTTTATGGCAGAGCAAACCTGTGCAAGTTATTTGTTTTATCTGAAATAAGGGATTACTAAGTACAAAAATGGGGATGATAGTAGTATGTGCTTCATAATGACATAATCTATGCTATTATATGTAATGCAAGTTATCACACACTATTCTGTAATTGTATATTTGTTATATTTTATATATATAGTTTATATATATAGTTTTATATATATAGCTATATATACATATGTATATATATACATATATATAGCTATATGTATATATATATACATATATATATAGCTATATATGTATAGCTATATATATATAGTTTATATATATATATAAACTATAGTTTGTAGCACAGTATCTGGAGCTTTGTAAATCCTCAATAAATTAACTATCTTAATTACTTTTCGTGTTGTTATGGAGAGCAGTACTGTGTCACATTAAGTTTGTAATTTTTCCAGTCGCGTAGCGACAATATTTGTTGAATCAATTGATGAATAAGCAAGATAAGGCTATTTAACCTGTTAACACTGGGGCAACCTGACTGGGTACATTTTCTACTAACCTGATACAGAATTTTACTGGAAGAAAATATCAGTATTAAATTGTCAAGTAGAAAAGAACAGACTTACTCAACCGAAATAACTTCATAATTTGACTTGTAATTGTCCCCTGCAATTTGAAGAAGCACATGTTTCTGATAATTAACAGGCATTTATTTTTAGGGACATCATTTGAGCAACAAGCACAACAATCTCTCTATCTCCTTCTTTCTGAATCCTCAGAGGCCACTAGAACTCCTAAAGCTTAGCAGTGCTCATTCCCACAAGTGAATAGGTCTATAGTTTGTCATTTACCTCTGCTTTCAGAGTCTGTAAGGATCAGAAGGAAATAAATTCTCTTTTCTCTGGCTGAATTCTGCATTTAAGGAGCACCTGTCACCAAGAAGACATCATTTCTTACTTTATTGAGAAATCTGTTGCTAAGACACAGTGCTAATTTGTTTGCACACTTTTCATAGGAATGATAGGTGTATATTCACCTAAAGAAACCTAGGTGTAAGAGATTAAGATAGGTGGAAAGTTCATGATGGTAGAGGATTAAACTTCAAACAGCTATTAGCTAGTTCCTCTAGACTGGAGATTTTCACAAAATAGTCCTGGGAACCTGATAGAAATGCAAATTATTGAGCCTGACTCAGATTTACTTGAATCTCACATTCCGATGCCCACAAATATTTAAGATAAATTTCTCTAGGGTCTCTATTAGAACATCCCTCAAGCTTATGAATCCACTTATTAATCTGAAGAAATGGGAGATGAGAAACTATATTTCCTCAGTTGGAGAATCATGAGAGAACCTCACCTGAAACAGATGCCTTGAGAGAAAAAAAGAAAAAGTACCCCATGTTGCTCCCTTCCTCTGATAACTGGGCTCAAATATCAACATAATGCAAGGAGAGAAGCACAGGTTGTGCCCTGGAGGAAATATCTTGTACACTAAAGCAATAGCAGCCTTTTGATAATTTGTATCATCAGAAACCTGGACAACATATTTAAGAATGTATACTAAGGGTGTTTTACTAATAAGGACAAAACATACTGCTAGATTTTAGCTGATTTTGTTGATAAGAATATGCAGTGTAAAGTTAATTCTTCAGCTTGAGCACCTGGAGGTTATCTAATAACTTAAGCAATTGCTTTGCTGAACCTCTGTTCTTAGCAATGGCTTATATGTAGTCAGGTTGAGATGTGAGAGGTTCCTTGGCATAATGTGAGGGGAATATGGAAAGTCTAAGAAAGATGGGGACGTGTACTATCCGGGAGAGACCTCTGAAGACCCACTCTCTTCTAAGGAACTGAGAAATATATTAGTGAGGAGCAGTTTGTGCCACCACTGAGTTGGAGCTTTTGATTGTCATAGAGATTATGGAGTAGCAGAGACCAAGGGTTAGCACTTAACTTCTGCTGTGTTTTCGTTTTAAAATGTTGCCTCCAAATCTCTTGTGCTTGGATGTGGGGCATGATCTGAAGAGGCAGGTCACTGAGGCCATGGCTTAGAAAAGAGTATTATTTTTATTTTTTTATTTTAAAAAGGAAAACAGAAAAAATGGTACAAATAATACAGAATTTCAAAAGCCAACAGTAAATATATTACGCATTGTTATCTTAGAAGTAGTTGCTCAAGTTTCAAAATCAAAGCATAAAAAAATGAACAGACAAACAATGACAGCACAACCTGTTCTTTTTGAGGAACTGACAGAGAATTAGTAGTATGGAAGACAGTATTGTTTTCCCTGGCTCTTCAGTTCTCCATCTCCTGGATGCTATGGGGTGAGCAGTCTTCAATCCCTGGTCCTTCTACCATGCCATTACCCTCTTGGAGCCAGCCTACCATGGACTGAAATCTCTACAACATGAGCCAAAATAAACTCTCCTTTAACATGTGGGTGTCAAGAAAAAGGAATAGTAAAACTGACTAACACAACCACCAAAGACATGATTGTGCAATTAATCGTCACATCTTTCCCTATCCTGGATCATATTTTTGTTCTGATGTTGACTTTACCTGATAAGAGAGCTATGCCACCTTTCTTTTGCTTAGCATTTGAGTTGCAAATATTTTCACAAACTTTTCCTTTTAACCTATGTTTTTGTGTTTAAAATGAATTTCTTATGGACAGTATATATGGGATCTTGCATATTTACCTTGCATTTTGACTATTCCTATAAGTTTCACTTGAGATCTATCATTTTTCTGGCTATTTTATATTCACTTCATCTGTTCATAGATTTTTCTGATCTGCTTATGTTGTACTTTAAAGGCCTTATTGCAGTAGTACCAATGTATTTCTTCCATGTTTTGTGCTGTTATGTTGATACATTTACTTTACGCTATCACTATATCATATGTTGCTACTATTTTGCTTATTCTGTTTAGAGATATTAAGATCAGGAAAAAAATTATGTCCTTTTACCTTCATGTGTTTTATTTGTGTGCTTTTTCAGTGCAGTGATTCAAAGAGAGGGTGATGCTTTGAAATCAAATCAATCATTGGGCTCTCAAACTTCTACATCAAGGAATCAGCAAGTAGAGATGGTTGGCCTTAAAACAGGCCCGCATTTTCAAACTCTCAAATCTGTTTTTCATGTGTGGCAAGAAGGACAACGGAAAAGCACACCTCTCAAAGAAGAGCAAGAGCGATAGAGAAAAATAATGTTGAAAAGCGTTTGATAGGGAGCAAAACTGGGACCTAGTCAACCACTTGGCCCTACCCACAGGATGTAGGAACATCTCAGCTCTGTTAGCACCTCAGTATTGTTGTCAGCAAGTGGTCCTCCTGTCTGTTGATCCTCCTGTTCATCCCTGCTAAACATGAGTTTTATTGGGGATTTTTTTTTCCTTTTTCAAGCCTTGGGTGTAGTTAAGCAGAAGGCAGAAGTCTCTCCTGTTTTGTTCAGGGATCAGGCAAAGGCACACAGAATATAGAAACTATAATGAGATCTTTGTCAAAAAGTCTGGTACAGTGACAGGATAGGACCCTGGTGTATCATTCTTGGGGACGAGGCTGGTGTGTTTTACACATGGGACAGAGGAAAGCATATCTATTCACACTAAAAGGGCTCATGATTTTAGCACATAGATTTTGTTGGATAACAAGCCACTGTGACATAAAACTGAACACTGTTTCTATTGATTCTGGGTGATTCCTCTGGTCTGTCTCAGGTTGGCCCAGCTGTGTGTTGTAAGATGTGCCTGATATTGGACAAGTTAGCAGGGCCATCCTCCAGCAGGCTGGTCTGTGCTTGTTCCCATGGCAATTGTTTCAGGGTTCTCAGGGACATCACAACAGCAAATCCAAGTGCAAGTGCTTTATTAACCTCAGCTTACCTCATATTTGTCTATTCTCATTGATGAAAAGGTCACATAGCTAAGTTCAGATTGAAAGTATGAAGAAATATACTCTTGCTTTTGATAATGATGAAGCACAGACCATTGAAGAAGATCATGTCCACGGGGATAAGAATTTGTGGTCATTTTGTAGGCCACAGATGCACCTTGAAACCATATTAACTGAAATTAATCAGACACATGAGCTTGAATATCAAACTGTGTCTCTTAGAAACTGAGAGTAAAAATAAAGAGCAAAATAAAAGATAGATAATAGGAAGTGAGGAGATAGTTCTCTCTCGGAGGGGAAGGGGGTCAAGAGCTGAGTGGGAAGAGGTGACAGGGAAGGCAAAAGGGCTGACAAAAAGGAATTGGGCTGTTTTATGTACATGCGCAACTCCATACAAGTCATGTATTGCAAACATGTTCAAAGGTAAAAAGGAAAGATTGAGGGATGGGAGGAAAGGGGCAGGAGGGAGGGGAAAAGGAATGAAAAAAAGCAATTAAGATGTGTTTTGTACAGGTACCAGCTTCCCAGAAGGAATGTAAATATTATGCACTATGCACATACTAATAAACTAAAAAAATTGTGGTTGCCTTTTAAATTAAAAAAAAGTACTAACATCTTACTTTTTAGTAATAAGATTTTCTATCATTTTCCTTTACCATGTGATTTACACAGCAAACTAGAAAGAATACACTCCTCTCCACTGATAAGTTTGGCCATTTGCCTTTCCTCAGGTCATGGAGAATGAACAGACATGAGATTTACTTTGCCTCTGAAGAAGCCTTCATAGTCATCACGTATTTCTACCTTTGACATTTTTCTTTTTGCCACAAAAACGGCATGTTCCAGGTTAGGGTTCTTTGTATAGTTGGACCATAGAATGAAGTCATGTAGGGCATTGTCACAGCTGATCTATAACATGAATAAAAAATAAGGCTTTGAATGACAATCCATTGAATTTTAGTGGTCATTCTTTACCACACCAAAATCTAGGGAGACCATATAGTGATTTATTTACTTCTCTTTTACATATTTAATCTATTGCTTTAAAATGTGTTTTTCATGTTGACTTTTTAAATTATTCAGATCTCTCATATATATTTTAAAATGTTCTTGTTCCCATTTTCTCTTTCAGTTTTGACCCTGTCTCCTCTCAGTCATAGTACATTTCTCAAAAAAAGGATATTCATGGCTCATATTCCTTCTTAGTCTGTTTACTCCTAAGATCCCTATAATCTATAGTCTTCCCTGATAACTGTTCCAATACAACTCCTGCCAAAATCATCAACCATCCTCATGTAGCTAGTTCTGAGTAAAACAGTTTCTACTTGAGAAAATTGAGATTTAAAATGTTTGAAAAAACCAGAAAATTTGATTGGAATTTATTTTCTTCTTTATTTGATGCTGTAGGTCTTCTGTGATTTTCATGGACACTCCCAAAAGAAGAATGTGTTCATTTATGGCTGCAGCATCAAGGAAACCTTGTGGCAAGCAAACTGTGCCGTGGGTACATCTGCTGTCTTGGAGGACATCAGTTACAGGGCAAGTTATGGCGGGCAAATGACATGAAGTATTTTGTGACCATAATATGACCTTTGAGACTTCCAACCATTTTTTTCCTAAATAAGCATTTTAATGATTTTAACTGTACGATAGTAATACAAGCAGGATAAATACTTGTATAACCTTTTCCCATATTGGTTTATTTCCTGGTTGTTTCACCTTTATTTTCTGTATGAATAAAAGGGCATGAAAATTGGAGACAGGAAATCTTAGTGTGCAGCTTTACAATTAGTAAGAGTCACTATGTGTCACTAGCATTACATTTCTTAACTACTATGCTTTCATTTGTAATATTTTTGAAATTCTGTATTATTTCTACCTTTTTTCTGTTTTGCTTTTTTTCTCTTTAAATAAAATTAGAAAAAATAAAAATGCTAAACATCTCCCATCCAAGTACTAACCAGGCCCGACCCTGCTTAGCTTCCGAGATCAGACGACATCGGGCACGTTCAGAAAACTGAGACCCAGGGGAGGGTGTTTATGTAAGTGAAGTTAATGCTATAACCACAATACCCATGTAATAATATCAACAATGTATTTTATTAACTGCATATACATACAAATGATTATTTTTAGGTGGAATGAATGACATTAAGGATACAAAAGTCAAGAAGGAGGAATTCTGTTTTATTAATTATAAGATACACCACCTGTGAACTAATACACTAGTATTTGAAATTAGCTGCAGGTATATAATGAAAACTTAGGACAATTACAAACAGTATGAAAATAGAGTTTCTCAAAAAGACAATATAATCATAAAAATTTCAATTTAATCTACAAAAAAGCAGGAAAACAGGTTAAGATAGAAGTAGGAACAAAAAACAAGGGCAACATATTGAAAGTAGCAACACATATGATAGATGTTAATCCAACAATATCAATAATCACTTTGAACCTCAATGGTCTACATGCATTAAGTTAAAAGCAAATTGTCAAAGTGAATAAAAAAGTAAGACTCAACTATGTGATGTGTGGAAGAAACTTATCTTAAATACAAAGACATACACATTAAAAGCAACTAGATGTACAAAAAACATGTGATGCTAGCACTGATCAAAACAAAGTGAGAGTGGTTATATTAATGCAGAGAGCAGCAGGCAAATTATCAAAGACAGATAAGGATAGTAATGATAACAAGGTTAGTTCTCTAAGAAGACATAACAATCCTTAGTCAGAATATGCCTAACAGTATCAAAATACATGAAGCAAAAAAAAATAAAAATAAAAACCTGCAAATAGAAACAGGTGAATCCACTATTGTCACCGGAAACTTCAAAGCCTCACTGTCACAAAAGGACAAATTCAGCAGGAAGAAAATCAGTTAGGATATATCTGAGTTTGACAAATACCATCAACTGTCTGGCCATTATTGATATCTACATATGATATCATCCAACAACAGAATACACATTCTTCTCCAGCTCACACAAAACATTCACTGTGATAGACAGTATTATGGCCCTAAACTTAAAAGAAATCATGTTCTCAAAAACAGTAGAATTAAGGTAGATATTAACAGAATAACTGTAAATTCCAAAATACTTGGAGATTAAACAACACACTTCTAAATAACACACAAGTCAGGGAGAAATATCTAAGTTAAAAAAAATTTAGATTGAATAAAAATGTAGTTTATCAAAATTGAGGAAATTTAGAGGGTTAAATGCTTGTGTTAGAATGTAATGTTTATTTTATTTTATTTATTTAAAGAGAAGAAAGAAAAACAAAACAGAATAAAGGGTAGCAACAATATAGAATTCCAAGGAAAAAAGGAAAAGAACAACAACAACAAAACCTAAGAGATTATTACTTGACAAATTACATACTGACTTCTTGGAAATAGTTGTTCAAATTATAAACTTAAAACATGTAAAGTAGACATTCAAACAGTGAGACTGTTAAGAGTTCTGTTCCACGATCTGACAAAAAAACCAGCAATATGGTCATCTATCTTACCCACTCAAATATACATTCAATTATATCAAAAGGGTAAACTTAAACACAATAAAACAGAACAAAGCGGATCACAAGAAAGTAATGTAAGGGACATAAATTCCAAAACTCGAAAATTGGAGATATTCACTCTCTATCGTATTGACTCTTGTTTTCTTCCAAATAGTTGTCCATATTGTCACAGACGGGGAATTCACATGAAACAACATAGTATGGAATTGATCTGAGCAGGATGAGGAGGGTGTTTCAGGTCTTCAAGACCAGACAATAGGGAAGCCGACAATGGCTGTCATAGTGTCTCTCCTTCTCCTAAAAACAGCTGTCCATACCTTCATGTGTGTTGGACTTAAACAAAACAAAACAAGTTAAAATCACTTTGAACAAAGAATGATAATTTTGCTGGATTACACATCATGACATTATGGAATCAGCACTGGGTACTGTAGTGTCTCTTTTTCTTCAAAGTAGTAGTTCATTTCAACATGTGTTATATAGTTGGTTCTTGTAAACTGTTTATAAGCTCTACACATGCATGAGTCTCTAAATGTATATCTATCCTTTCTGTATTAGAGGTAAAAACAAAGCAAAGCAAGATAAAACAAAACAATTCCTAGAAAAGCATGAAGCAAAAAAGTCATATATAATCACAATACAAGGTGATTTACAATGGTTACAATGATGTCTCAGCAGTATATAACATTAATAAAAACAAAGCATTGGAGACATTATAAGACTTCAAAAGCAAGTAATAATCAAACCAGAGTGGGTATCTTAATGAATCTTGTCATCTTCAGTGTAGTTACCTATACTCTTAGACTTGATGCTATCAATCATAACAGATTTAAATAACATCAGTCAATATAAAGTAGCAATCTAACAACCCAGATTCAAATAAGATCAGTCATAATAAGACAGTATATGTTATAAAGGGCTTCAGATTAAGTTGATAGGAAATTAGGGATGATTACTGTAATATGTCCTCTTATTTTTAGGATAGCTGACCATGTCCTCAAGTCTACTGTAAGTAGACAAACTGGAACAGCACGTAATCCATCCAAGCAGAGTGATGAGAATAATGTAAATTTTAAATCTTGTTACCCAATGAACAATATCGTCTGCCTTCCTTTTT
>PVJX010003909.1:85739-101607 GCA_004027295.1 Dolichotis patagonum
GAGAGAGAGAGAGAGAGAGAGAGAGAGGTGTGGGGGACTAGAAGGTGGAGTACGGGGATTCTCGGGCAGCAGAACTATTCTGTATGATGTTGTAATGTATTGATGTCACTGTCCTTTTGTCCAAGCCCAGAGAATGTACACACCATGAATGGACTCAGGGCTTTGAGTGACAGTGATGTGTTATGCAGGTTCCTGTGTTACAACAAGGGAGCATGTTACTGTCAGGCATGGATTCTGGGAAAGTCCCCACACAGGAGCAGGGGGCATATGAGATATTCCTGTACCTTCCTCTCAGTTTTGCTCAGAATCTAAAGCTGCCCTTAGAAAATACAATCTTTTTTTAAAAGATAGAAACCACAAAAGATTGAAATACAGGATATTTGCAGATAAAAAGGAGAGTTCATTTAATTGATATGAGTAAACTTTTTATAACAGGTAAAATATTGATTAAAACTATTTCCTCGTATTCTCAATCACTTCTTCTACAGTATAAATAAATAATATATTTATGTTTATGTAAATAGTTCACTAAGGGTTTGGACTACGAGATTCTATTATTTGCACTGAATAATTATAGAGTACTCTCTGTAAACCACATATTTCTCAATGTATAGATATTTTCTTATCAATAAGACACAGATATGCATTTATGAAATTTCCAGGCTGAAGTGGAGATATTAAATAACTAATAAACACATAATAATTTGTGATTATGTTGAATCCTTTGAAGGTAAAATAGAGTAAAGGATTACAAGGAATGACAATATTGGCTATGATGAAATCAATTTGTAGATAAGTTTAGAAGCTGAAGTGAGGATGACAGTAGCATTTTAATTTTTTTTAAATGGTCTTTAGGTCTGGATACTATGTGGAATTTAGAGATCACAGCAAATTATATTAATACTTATGTTAGTATATGCTTATACATAATTTGCTATATGATAATGATTATATAATATTAAGTTATATTAAACATGAAGATAAGTACCAGAGAGATCAAGCAATTTGCTTTGTATTCTAGAATTAACAAAACTCTATTGCTTTAAAAATAATTCATTCATATTCTTATGAACTCAATATGCTTCTCTCCCTTTTTCTTATAAATTTTTCAAAAGCCTGAAGTTTCAGTTTGTTATCTACTAATGTACATAATTTTCTGTTATATGCTATGTTGAACATATTCTGTCAATACTGTAGTTAGAGACCTCTTGTTAATGTCACTGAAGTTCTGGGTCTGCCTAAGCTCTGTATTTCTGCTGACCCAAGGACCACATGTCCTATCAACTCTGAGTCATGGTCCCCTTGGGGCCAGGTCCAGTGGCTGCAAGCCCTGTCTCTGTCAATCACAGTGCCAAGAGTCTACTGATGCCTTCTACATGGAGATTAAGTGATCATAAATAAAGCATTTTTACTCCAAGAAAAGGTGGGATATATGAATCCAGAGAGGATGGAGTTATAGGAGTTTTATAATTGATCCAGCCTCAGATTTATGGCTTAGAAAATGAGACTAAAAAGTTCATTTTGGCAATCATACGCTCACAGGAAACAAGAGAACTTCATGTGGGCTCTTGCTCAAGAATCTTCAGTGGCCTCTACGGCCCTCTGAGCTGAGCGAACAGCTCTTAGTCTGACCCTTCTAGGAAGCAGTGGAGCTCAATGGAGTCACTATAAATTTCAGGCTCTTATGTCTTTGAGACTTTGCATATGCTCAACTCAGCAATATATGGGGCCAAATGTACATATTCAGCAGAGGTCCACAGTGATGCCGAAAAGTGGAGTCAAAGATGATGGCCTTTTGAGTTGTTCAGGTTGGCATTTGAATCTCATGCTAGCCACTTTGCAGTTGTGGTACTCAAGCTATTTATCCCTAACTTTTCTAAGCCTCTGTTTCTTTATATTCAGAATGATAAAATTTTATCTATTTCTCATGGTTAATAAATTATCCCATCACATATATTAAATATTTGATATATAGAGATGCTTAGTAAATGCCAAGAACCTATTTTTATGATGAAAATTCCTAATCACCTGCAGCTCATCATAGTTTAATTTTTCTTTTTACCGTAGACTCTTCCAAAAATTCTTGATAAGCTGGCACCTGCATTCACAATGAGCAGCTGCAGCTTTGTGGTGGAGAAATCTCGAGCTTCCACTGCCCGGGTGGTGGTGTGGAGAGAGATGGGCGTGTCTAGAAGCTACACCATGGAGAGCAGCTACTGTGGCTGCAACCAGGGCCCCTATAAGGTATGTGCCGCTGCATGCCACCCCGCATGCTTCCTGCCCAGCAGACATACACAGAAATGCGAGCAATAAGAGTGTATCTCTGCATTCTCACTTTGAATGATAAGAAGGCTCCAAGTAGGGCATAGTCTTGCCCCTTTGCCTTGAAGAACGAATTCAGTGATTGCACCTTCTCTGTGTACTCTGGAAGCAGTGCATCCATGCTTTCCACCTTAGTTCTTCCATCAGATGGGCCACACTAGTAAGAATCAAAGAGCCTCCTTCTGACCTGCATCACCTACTTTTGCAAAATTCTTTCTGTCTGCCTCTGCATTATGCATGGAAAGCTACTGTCTTTTTAAACAAGTGGATTAGTCCCATATGCACCATAACGGGCATAGATCATGTATAGATAATGTCAATACAAATATGTACTATATTGGTTTTGTATGTCAATCTAAATTAACAGCTCTTTGTATTACCCTACTGTCACCAGGAGACAGGAATGTATATATGGTGCGGTCTCCCAGAATGAGTGGGTCTGGAACTCATGTACTGGTGTCAAGGGAAAATGCTCTCGTATAAATCATGTTCTTTCTACAGCTATATTAACTGCAGGAGCAGCTGGATAGCTGCTGTAGCCGGCTGTTCTGGCTGCTCTTTGTGCTCCCCCATAGAGAAACATAAATAAGGGACACAGTGACAGTGCCAGGGTAATAGACTCTTTTAAATTTCTTAGGCAGGCTGACAGTCTACTCCTTGGCAGTTTCCATTCAACCCTATGAATACCTACACCTCACCAGCATTCAAACTCCTTGTGTTGGCTTTGATATTCTCATGGAGCAGCCAGGAAGCACTTGGCATTTCTGCAATCCTGAGCTTGTAGGAATCTGTTAGCTATCAAAGGGAGTGTGGGAGTGACAGGCAGTGAACATTATCTAACTTCCCACCTGGTCAGAGATTTTTGACACTAGGCCACTAAACTGCTCATTGACACTCCTTAATTCTGTCAAAAGCATCTAAAGCTTTGTTTCAGAGAATTATTTTGTTCCTGGATGAATGTTATTAGATTGAGTTAATCTTCTATATTCATATTAATGTAGACACAAAAAAGAAAAGTTGAAATCATTGGATAAATATTAAAAGACTTCACTTTTCCTCTTACACCAATGCTGGAAATATCTTCCCCTCCTTGAACAGATGAATTTCACATACTGAATGCAGGGGGCTGTTCGGGTTCCTTCCCTCTGCACCACAATCAAATTTTGGTAAATATTTATTTGAACCTACTTGGAGGTTACTTCATCAGGAACCTGTTCACTAATGACGTTCAAAATCTGCAAGGTGGGAGAAAACTAAGCCTGAAATGTTATAATTTTAAGGTTTTTAAGGTTATAGATTGTGCCTCTCTACTTACATGCTTCTTTATGGAAAGGGCTAGGCATTTATTTAAATGACATTCTATACAACTTTTCATGAAATTTATCAGATTGGTGACTTACACTGATTTTGTTTCTCCAAGCACCAATCCAGACTAATAGTTTCTAGTCATGGAAGTATCACTGCCATTCATAATAAATCAGCTGGGCATCCCAAATCCTTTTAGCTTTTTTGAACGCTAAATGGCTCAGAGGTCAGAACCTCATCAGCTCTCCATTTTCCATATGGCACACATAATGGCTATTAGAAATGACTGAGAATGAAAGAGGTCCACCCAATGAGATGGCTTTCAGAGATCTCTGCTGTATTTATCTCATGAAATTTTCCACATGGCTTTTGTATGAGGTCTCTAGAAGAAAGAATGGAGAGGGAGCTGGCTAGAGAAAATCCTAACAGTGCCAGACCCGGTTTTATTCTAAAAAATTCCATTCTGCATATGAAACACCTCTCTAAAAATGGATTGGTTTTTCCTTTCTCTTTGTTTTCCTGTCCTTACAAACTGTTGAGTAGATGAGCAGAATTACAGGCAGTGAGCAAAAGAGTGGTGAGTAATTGTACATATGAGAGGGCCCATCACACAAGGGAAAGAAGCCAGCCCAGAGTTGGGTGTTTTGGTGATTTTTGTTTGATGTATATAATAAAGTCTATGAGCTCTACAGCAGTATAGAAATTTCCATCCTGTACATATTGCAAATGAGTTTTGTACATTGGGAAGCTATGTCCCATTTGGGTCTTGAGGTTATTATTCTAAGGTCATCTTTCCAGTTTTTGTTTAGCATTACCATTTATCCAAAAGATGGAGGATACTTAAATACACCCATGAGGGGCATTCCTTCCTTCCTTCATAAGAATATAAATATTTTTGCAGTTTCTCTGGTTAACGTGACTTTAAAGTAGTTCAAATCATTTCTCTCCCAGCACCCTAAGTGCCTGATTTGTTAGTAGTGAAATGAAATATCATTCCTTACAGTGACATTTATGTTGGAACTACATTAAAGAACATAAGCTATTACCTTCAAATTATTATTATTAATATGATATTTTTTCTTCTATTTTCTAGTCCATAACTGGCTAATTTAAAAAAATTCTCCTGCTTTTATTTCTTTGAGATACAGTCTGTGCTGCTAGTCCTACACTTAGATCCATAATTTGTATTTAATGTGGAAGTCCCACCCACTGAGAGATTTACTTTACCTATTAGTGACTGGCCTAAAGTTATTGAAGCTGTGCAGGGGAAAGCCAAAATGGAATAATGCATCCTCTAGGGGCTCATTTTTTAGAGGCATCCAGTCTATGTGGACAGCCGGGTGTTTCACACTGAGTTTTTGTGACCTGGGGTCGTATACATGGTGTGTTTGCACATACGAAGGCATATGATTGGACCCTGTGGGCTGCTAGTGGCTTCGGAGGGTAATGCTAGTACTCCCACCCAAGCAGGCTGTTGACTCGCTTCTTGGCAATGCAACTAACTTGTGGGATAGCAAAGTGGACTTAGAGGAAGGGTGGAAGATGGGTGACTCCATTGAGGTTTGAGGAGTGACTCAACCGCTGTTTAAATGCTCTGCCTGCAAACAGCGTTTTTCTATTGGGGACCCCACAGGTGATCCATCTTCCTCAACATCCATAGAGGGTCCTTTAAGTAACCTCAAGCTGCTCAAGCTATAATATTTCCCATAATCCACCCAAATGTCTTTATTATGTCTAGCTAAAATCTATTATTATGACGTTAAGGCCCTTTACAATCTTTTTACTTTTTTAACACTCAATGCTTAGTGTAGTATAGAGTGGTATTAGAAATGTGTTCTGGATGATAAATGAATCAGTAAGTGAACAAATGAATGAATTTCCAGACAGTAAAATGATTATCCTCTAAGACCATGGGTAACTAGAAGAGAAGAAAGGATCACTGCGGTCCAGGTGTAGCCAGGAGCCACTCTAAAGAAGAAGTTTTAATTGTGGTTGGACTGTGTAGGAATGGACAGTTTGTGGGTTAGAGAGAGAAGATGCAGAATACAATGCTGAGACCTCTTATCAAGGATCTGGTCAAGATACCTGATTACCTGTATCAAAAGTACTACAGCAAGATAAAATAAGAAACAGAGACAAATTTAGTGATACATGATGAATGACTGGGAATTCGATGCCTCCAGAGGGACCAAGAGTAACTCTCCAAGACAGTCACTATTTATTGGGTGTATACAGTTATAGGTGGGGCTAGCAAAAGATTCAAAATTGGCAGAAGAGGTCTATGACTCGTGAGGGTGGAGATGATCTTATGCTATGAAGGATCTTCCCCTGGGGTGTTTTTCTTAATTTAGTGGTCTTAGTTTTAGTCTTAGTGGGGGGGGAGGATGTCCTATCTCTAAAGAGTTAATGGGACATCTCAAATGGGTGATACTGATAATCCCAAGCCTCCATTTATCCCTTAGGGAAGTATGCAAAACAAGCCATTGTGAATTTGTGGTTCTCAACAACGTATCAGACCTGTGACTGTGAGTATATTTTGAGAGCATCTAATATATTCTTTCCATGAGTATGGTGTGTTCGTGTTTCTAAGCCAGATGTAGAATCTCTCATGGCCGCATTCTAATAACAGATAATGACTAGGCAGAAAGACCTCATCTGTACACATGGTAGATACTGTCGTTCACCCTCTAGATCCCCCTTTAGGGCCCAGGCATGCATTTTCCCTGGATGCTCACAGCTGTGTCCATCACCATGCACTGCCTGTTGTTGAAGGAAGTGTCCTGCCCAAAGCTGAGGTCCTCCTGCAGGACAACCTGCGTCCAGTGGCTGATGTAGGTGGGGTGCAAAGGCCTCGCCTCCTTGCTTCACTTGGGACAATTCTAACGGATCTTTCCAATGCTCAAGTTCCCTGCAGGATCAGCTACAATTGCACTGTTCAACTTCTCCTCAATTCTGTTTTCCTGCCACTCACAGGTGTTCCATGAACAGTTCCCAAAAGTCCTTCCACATGCAAATCTCAGAACCTCAGAGGATGCTTCCTGGGGAAAACACCTTATAACAGTATTTCACAAAGGCTTCAATTAAAAGACATGAATGTTGGAATTTGGCATTTAAAGTGCTGAAGGTGGTTTGGTAGTGATGAACTTCATGCAAAATATTAAGTCATCTGAACTCATAATACAAGTGTCCCAATGTCTGTTCATTTAAACTCTGCTTGGGTTCATTTTTGGTGGCATGAAGCCCCTACATGATTAGAGGTCACAGCTTGGGGAAGGGTTTCTGGCACAGTGACCACAAATGAACACAACCTGGGTGGCTTAAAACAACATAAATTTGTTTTCTCACAGTTGTGAGGCTAGAAGGCTGAAATCCAGGTATGAGCATGGCCGTGTTCTCTCTAAAGGCTCCAGGGAAATGCTGTTCCATGCTTTTCTTAACTGCTGATATTGCCAAGGATCCTTGATATCTGGGGCTGTAGTTGTACAGCTGTAGCCTCTGCCTCTGTTCTCATGCAGATTTCTCCACTATGTGCCTCCTTCTCCTTATCCACATCTTCTTCCCTTTTTATCAGGATACAAGTCATGTTGCCCCAAGGCTACACCTTACTGTAGTATGACCTCACCTGATTGTGTGTACTGCAGCATTTTTTTAATTAATTAGGTTTATTGTACATTTTGGGTATAGATAATGATCACATTCATTATAAGGAATTTGTATGTGTACATAATATAACTTGATTCTTTTTTTTCCATTCCCCTATACTCTTTTCAATCCCTCCTCCCCTCTTTGTTTATGAAAGTTGTGTTTCCGTTTTTTCTTTCTTTTCTCATCATTTCCTTTTCCTTTCTTTCCTTTCTCCCCTGCCCCTTCTTAGTTCCCCTTCCATTTGAACATTTTCTTCCTATTTCACAATATCTGTCATACATTTTGATCTTTATTTACACTTTTGGTTTCTCATACTTGAGGATATTCTCTTAATTGAAATAATTAGGGCAACCCTATTTCTGAGTGGATCCCGTTTCTGCAGTTCTGTGAAAGAGATGAATTTGTAAGAGGCACTATTCAGTGTACATATGGAACAAAACACAAAGTTCCAAATACCTAGATCCAAGAAATAAGGGGAGAATTGTATTCCTGTCTTTATAGTGACGTACCATGAAACTCCACATGTTCCTATATTCTTTCTACCACATGACCAGGAAAATAAATCATCTTGGGGCTTCATGGTTGAGAACATGACATGTATGATGGTGGCTGATTAATGTTGGTTTTATAATATCCAATATTTAAGTAAGAAGAATGATAGCAAATGCATATATAGTACTTCATATACAATAATCCTTACATTACTCCCTATCTGATGCTGCATAATAGAGCATTACAGTCTTATTACCCTTGGAAGCCCTATTTAACAACTGAGCTTACATAGTCTAAGAGGTCAAATCACTTGCTTACGTTAACTAAGCTAGTAAGCTTTAGAGTCAGCATTTAGAAGCCAAGCAGATTTGACATTGGAATCTTTGCTTTCTGACCAGTAGCGTGTGACTGGGGAAAGGAACCCTGAGCTTCAGCAACAGGAAACCCAGCTTCTGCATTTGGCCACCATTAAGTACAAGACTTGATCACAAAAGGTGTGGATGGCTAACTAAAACTGCATTACAGTACATGAGGTATTGCCCTTAAGGCTTCCTAAAATACTATGGTCTTGTCACTTTCTGAAGCAGTTTTAGATGTCTTCGTGAATGTTATTTTGTGGCAGGCTCAATGTCTTGAATTGATTCACATCATTACCAACATTTTCCTGTCAAATCAAACATTGCACTGTATACTCATCCATCTTATCCATTGGACCTGGTATTGTCAGACTTCTGGCTCTTCCCTAAAGTGAAAATGACAATGAAAGACAAATGTTTTGAATTGGTTCAGGACTCTAAGGCAGCCACAATAGTGCAACTAAAGACACTCAAGAAAAAGAACTTTCAGAACTGTTTCAGAAAGTGGCAAATTGATGGGATAAGTGTGGTATAAGTGAAAGGGAGGATTTCGAGGAGACTTAATGGCAATATAATATTTATGCTGCTCACTGCATTTTTGGATCACGTTTGGTAGATCTGTGGCAATGACTGTCTCTCTAGGCCACAGGTTGTTTTTTTTTAATATAGCAGGATGACATAATTAAAACTAATTGATGCATATGATTCCTGTCTAACTATGCGTGACAAGAGCTGACTTTATTTGATACCTAAGAGATTTATGGATTCACCTATACCTAGGTGACTGTGCATGATGGTAAAGCTCCTAAAAGTCTTCTACAGATTGTTATGACATTTTTTAACAGAGAAAAGTCTCTCCTTCAACTACCAACTTGCTAACTTCTAGGTGACTGTGGCTGTTCTAGTCACCATTCTCTGTCTCTCCTCCCTTTTGTCCCATCCTAGTTGCCCTGCCTCCCCATCTGCAGAGTAAAACAAAAGGGATGGGAAGGAGAGGTCTAATTCATATGAAGCAGCAGCTTTTATAAGCAGAAGATATGAAAAGAGTAGGATCTTTATTAAAACAACCAATTTAAGCTAGTAACACACAATTTTTGTATGCTGCTTAACATATTCATTTCACTTCCTTGTTCAGTCAGAAACCCACTCACTCACACAGCAATTTGGACTTGCATAGCCTGGACCGAACACTACCTCTTCCACAGTATCCTAAGCTTCAGGAAGGGATTTGAGAATAGTAACTCAGAAGATAGTCTTGCACTGTGGCCATGATTGCAATAAGCTTTCGTATTCAGCAGTCTGGAGAAATTTAAACCTGCCCTCAGTCTGGTCTGTCACTTTTCACTCCTTTCTCTTTGCTTAGCAGGAGGCTCACAAATGCTCCTCATCTTCCTTTTTCCTAGGACCTGACATATGAATCGATTTAGCTCATTTTGGCCTTCAACACAGGGGAATTTTTAAAATGTAATCTGAGAAATATTATCCAGTAACCAGTCCGAGAAAAGTTTGAAGACCCACCCAACTTTAGTTTGGATTAGAGTCACCTAAGAAGCTTAAACAGTGCAGATTTCTAAAACATGTGTCTAGAGATTTTTTGGTTTGGGATATGACCCAGGAATCTGGATTTTATCAAGTCTACCCTGACGTTCAGAGCTTGATGATCCAGGGCCCCATCATTCAGAGAGTGACCAAGATGCCCAGACCAGATGTAAAATTCAATCGGATTTTGAAACTGGCTTTTGTGTTTGTTCATTTAGTTCTGATTCTCTTTATGCTGCAGATAATTTTTTTATAAAGTCTCAAATTCTCCTGTCTCCACCTTTTTTCCTTTGTCTGTATTATTAACTAGATTAGTTCTTAAAATTTCCCAGTGGAGATTTATAAATGTTTTTGTTTCTTTGTTCGCTTTTCCTAGCTCCTATGACACCCTAGCTCAGGATTCATTAAATTGGTATCTTTGAGAATTTTTCTTATGTGAACTTTCAAGAGCCTGGAAAGAGATAGAGTCATACAGATTGTTTGTTGGGCTAAGCGTATATTTTCCTGGGGAGAGGACTTGTGGTTAAAGATATTCTTAAAAGGATGTGTGACTCAAAAGACTTTCAGAGCTCATGTTTATAGTATCCAAGATCTCTTGAAGGCTCTTCACAGCTTCTTAGTTTTGATCAGTTCTAGAAGTGCTTGGTTTGATTTTGTGAAAATCAGCCAGAGTGTATAAACTGCTGAGTATTTCCTCCTCAATATCAATTAGTGCAAGAGCAGTGACACATCTCACTCAGTGTTTATTGGGTGAACTTCTGTCTAAGTCTTCTGTCATTACATGGGACCCTAATATTCTCAAGATATTCTTGCTCACAGGTGGTGCCTTAGTCCCCATATTTGTTAGAAAAGAAGACATTCAGATCCCACCTGCTGGATCCGAATCTGCATTTTAGGGAAACTTGCCATGAGATTTCCTCTCTATCCCCAGTAACTTTGAGCAGCTACTGATTTAGAGTACCCCTGGTCATTATGGATACACAGAAGGTTGTGAAGGGTCAAGGGTCAAGGAAAGGAAGTTGGAGAGTACTCTTTTGTTAGTTCAAAAGCTTCACTCCCAGAATATTCTTTTCTTACCTAAAATGAGATATCATCTAAAATGTCATGATTTAAAAGTTGAAAGTAGCCCCAAATATAAGACATTGCATTGATGTGTGCTAGTGTTTTAATGTTACATGGGTTTTTATTTTTTCACCCATATTCTCTAACAGCCTTCCCCTCTCTAAAGCTAAAATATGAGGACAGTTTTTCAAATGCTTATTCTGCCATTAGGATGTCACTGTATTCCTTTGTAGATAACAAATATGTAATTCAGATGCTTTCCCATCATTTTGGTTGAAGATTATTTGAACTGTTCGCGTGAATGCTCTCTTCTTACCTGTGCTTCAACAAGTGTTGTCTTGTTCTTTATTTTTTTTATTTTTTGAAAACTGCTTTCTTTATGATCTCAAAGCACATCACAAGTGGTTTATTGGCCCACTCACTAAAGGCTTGATGATGTAGAGAAATACCATCCTCATTCTGCAGCCTTCAGTTTCATCATATCAGTCAGCATTTTAATGAGTATTAAAAAGAATTAAGTAAAAATCAAAAGGCAGTGTTGTTAATAAGGTTGACAGCAGAGGCCTTTCCTGGGATTACTGAAGCCCTAGCAGCCTTGAATTTTAAATGCCCATTGTAAAAAATGACTCCTTTATCAAAAATAAAGAGGGAATCTGACACTCGGAGTAATCCCATAAGCTTCAACTGACTTCTGATTCTTTAAAAATAATTTGGCTTCCAATGCCCAAGAAGAAGAAAGATGTTTTATCTCTGTAAATCTTGCTTCCCCCATGTGATTAGTGTAAATGCAATAATCTAGATACCCGTAAGGATCAGAAATCTAAAACCAAAGAAAGCTCTGATTTAAGCCGAGGTTTATTTAGCTTGTAGCATAGGGACATAGGATTGTTCTATCTTTGAATGAGTTTCATTGGCCCTTGGTGCAGGACTGACCCCTTGGAGGAGCATTGCCTTACAACTGTGCTGAGAAAGGGAGAGTGCAGATCCGCACATCGGGTGGTCTCTAGCAAATGAGATGAACCCTGAACTATCTTACTTCTTTGACTAGGAGACACAGGTTAAGATTCAAGTCCTCAAGCCTATTCTTCAACATTCTCCACATGTCTTCATTTCAATAGAACAATGTTAATGCTTTGTATTTTTAAAAGAAGTAATTCTTTTCATATGCCCATTTTCCCAATATAAATGAGTAGAAACACTTTGGAAGACTTTGAACTCTATTGTTAGAAGGTAGGCATCAGTTATTTCATATAAATTCATAATGGTTTAATCAATCAACATATATGTATTAGGTATCTACTTTAATCTGAAATTAACAACTGCAGACAGAAAGCTAAAAACACTAAACCATGGCTAGATATGTAGCCATGGTATCTTTACTCTTCATTCATTCATCATTCAAGAAATAGGTTTTTATCCAGGCATGATGGTGCACGCCTGTAATACCAACATTCAAGAGGCTGAGGCAAGAGGATCATTGTGAATTTGAGACCAGCTTGGGCTACAACGTGAACTCAAGGCCAGCCTGAATTGAATAGTAAAACCCTGTTTTGAAAAGACAAAAATCAAAACAAAAGAAACCAACAAACAAAAGAAAAACCCTAGGTTTTTAAAATCCACAATATGTTATGTGCTAAGAATATGATGCAGAGTGGAACTGACAGTTTCCCAAGCTCCCAGAGTTTATAGTTCAGCCAGAAAGGCAGAGAATTAAATAAGCAAAAACAGAAAAGAATTGTATGGAAAAAATCTAGGTACTATAAAAAACACAGAAGAAGGAGGTGATGATTTAGGAGTTTGGTAAATGTTGGTTTATTTGAATACAAATTATCTACAGTGTGTGTGTGTGTGTGTGTGTGTAAAATTGAAAAGGTAACATCTGGTAAGATAGTACATAATTGTTGGAAAGTAGGACAGGGTAAGTAAGTTCTTGCTTTTCCTTTGGTCCCCGTTTTCTTTCAACTTTCTTCTGTATCATTGGCTATTTCTAAATCTCACAGTGACAATTCACACTGGGAGAGCACATCCCACTGGACCCAAGCCCACTGAAGTCCCAAGGCACCTCCCGCTGCTCCTTGGTCCAGCATGCTCTCCTTGGGACCCAGCCCGTGTACTGCAGGGATTTCTGTGTTTCTGTGGAGCAGAGAGTTATCTGTGCCTCCTTGAGGGCAAGCAGAATCAGAAATTCAAAAATGTTTTGAAATACTTCCTAGACTGATAAATAATAGTGAAATTTTAATAAGGCTAGTTACTAACTATCATGTTCCAAATGGGACCTTGGTTAGATAACCCTAAGTGTTCTTGAAAGTAACAGAAATCACAACAATAAAACCCCTTCCCTTTTCAAATTGGTTTCTAATTTACAAAACAGTTTTATAAACTTTGCTATTGCAAATGAGCTGGCAAACTATCATTGACCAAACATGGTAGAAAATGGAAATGTGAGGTGAGGAAAATGCATCAGAGTTGCGGAATGAAAAGTAACGCGACATTGCTCCACTGGATAAAGCTGTCAGGGGATCTGCCCAGCTCTATAGGAGGCTTCTGGAAAGTAGCTAGCAGGGAAGAAGGAGGAAGGAGAAAGCAGTTATTCATGTTCTGTATACCACCTCATCTTTCTGGTTCCTGTAGAAAAGGGGTTTACCCAAAGGACTGAAATAACTTGTTCAGTTTGTACCACTGTCCTACTGCTCCTCTTGCAAGCTGAGATTGCTAGTGAAGGCAGCCAGTCCTGTGAGGCTGTTTGTGCTGGTTATGCAGTAGCAGCAAGTAAGGAATTCCTAGTAGCTTGTCACTAGTAACCCAGACCAAAACTCTGAGCCTGACCAGAGTTGGTGGCACCTCTAGCAAATCTCACCACCAGAGACCCAGAGGCTGATGTAACTGAGGGAATCTGAGGAGACTCCTAAAGTATATTCTCTATAATTTTCAATAAAATCTTAATATTTTAATTATAAAAGTTACAGCAAAAATTGACAATATCCACCCTTTTATCTGTTTTGTTTGTTTTTAGATAAAAAATATTGACAATATCCAATGAAAGTATATATGATTGTTGACCCTGAAGTTCTACTCCCAGAAATATCATCCTGGATATACCCTGCCTCAAAACAGAATACTTGTACATGAATGCCATTGTTTCTTTTTTTAAAATTTTATTTAGGAAGAAAAAAAACCAACCAAACAAAACAGAAAAAAGGGTAGCAACAATACAGAATTCCACAGGAAAAAAAGAAAAGAACAACAAAAAAACCCCACTAAGAAATCACTAGTTGATAAGTTACATACTGTTATCTTGGAAATAGTTGTTCAAGTTAGAAAATTAAAGCATACAAAGTAGACATTCAAACAGTGAGACTGTTAACAGTTCTGCTCAATGATCTAACATAAACAGTAATATGGTCATCTATCTTACACACTTAAACATACATGCAGTTATATCCTTTAGAGCACTTTCTTTTACTCTCTTTTTACAGTAACAATTATGCATTTTGGGTTTTATTACTACTACAGTTGTTATTGATTTTTTACACTAGAGACACAATGTGATATTTAAAAATATGATTCTTATTTAATTTGCTAATGATAGTCTCAAGTTGTCTCCATTTCCCAATGAAGGCCTCAAGATCATCCTTTTTTATAGCTGAGTAATATTCCATTGTGTAAAAATACCACTGCTTTTTCATCCACTCTGCAGTTGATAGGCATCTTGATTGTTTACAAGATTTAGCTATTACAAGTTGTGCTGCTATAAACATGGGTGTACATATATCACTGTGATATGAACTTTTCAGTTCTGGGAAAATACCCAGGAGGGGAATAGCTGGATTGAATGGAACTTCTAATCCTAGTCTTCTGAGAATTCTCCATATTGATTTCCATAGTGGTAGCACCAGTCTGCACTCCCACCAACAGTGGAGCAGTGTTCCTTTTTCCCCCACAGCCTCGCCAACATTTGCTGTCAGTTGATTTCTTGATGGCAGCTATTCTTTCAGGAGTGAGATGAAATCTCAATGCTATTTTAATTTGCATTTCTCGAATGACCAGTGATGGTGAACATTTTTTCATGTATTTATTTGCCATTTGTATATCTTCATCTGAGAACTGTGTGTTCATCTCAGATGCCCATTTTTGGAGAGGGTCTTTGAATTTGGGGAGATTGATGTTTTTCATTTCTTTATATGTTCTGGGTATAAGTCCTTTGTCTGAGGGGTTGCTGGCTAAAATTCTTTCCCATTCTATGGGTTTTCTTTTCACTCTGTTGCTGATTTCTTTTGAAGTGCAGAAACTTTTCAGCAATATGAGATCTCAGTTGTTGATTCTTTGAAGTGTTACCCCTGTAGTTTGCGTTTTGTTCATGGATCCTCTGCCTACCCCTATGTCTCCAAGACTTCTACCTACCTTATCTTTTAGTAGATTTAGTGTTTCTGTTTTAATGTTTAGGTCTTTGATCCACTTAGACTTTAATTTTGTGCATGGTGATAGGCACGGATCTAGTTTCAGTCTTCAGCCTGTGGAGAGCCAATTTTTCCAACACCATTTATTAAAAAGGCTATCCTTCCTCCAGTGAACATGTTTAGCCCCTTTGTCAAATATCATATGGCTGAGTGTCTTTGTACCTACACTTGCATCTTCTAATCTGTTCCATTGATCCTCTATTGATCCTCAGGTCTATTTCTTTGCCAGTGCCATGCTGATTTTATCACTGTGGCTTTGTATACAGTTTCAAGTCAGTAATTGAGATGTCTCCTGCATTGTCTTTATTGTCCAGAATTACTTTTGCTATTCTAGGTTTCTTCTGGTTCCAAATGAATTTTAGGAGTGTTTTCTCTAGATCTGTGAGGTAGGTCATTGGTATTTTGATTGGGATTGCGTTAAATCTGTATAACAATTTTGGGAGTATGACCATTTTCACAATGTTGGTTCTTCCTAGCCAAGAGCAAGGAATATACTTCCACTTTCTAATATCCTCTTCAATCTCCTTTTTTAGTGTAGTATAATTTATAGTATATAGGTCTTTTACATTTTTAATTAAGTTGATTCCTAAGTATTTCATTTTTTTAGAAGTTATTGTGAAGGGTGATATTTCCATAATATCTCTCTTGGTGAGTTTCTCGTTGGTGTACAGGAATGCTACTGATTTTTGC